>JAJKFI010000019.1:16517668-16598782 GCA_029204185.1 Lerista edwardsae
TGTCTGTCTGTCTGTCTGTCTGTCTGTCTGTCTGTCTGTCTGTCTGTCTGTCTGTCTGTCTGTCTGTCTGTCTAAGAAGTGAGATTGTGGAGACAGAAAGGTGGCTTTCCCTTCCCTTCCCTTTGAATATTGCAATGCATTGTCTAATTTTAACTCTATCCAAGCAATTTTGTACCAGATGCCAACCTCATGCTAAAAAATGTGGCATCCTTGTTCTCAACTGCCAGATGTTCAGGCATTTAGATTTGGCAGAAGTACTAATAAATCATGTGGTTCAAGAAGCTTCATTGCAGAATAAGCAAAAACTCCGCATTCATTACAGTAGTATCTGCTCAACCCTCTTCTCCCCCACAATCCATTTTTGGTCTTATGGACTTTTGGACTTAAGATTTTTTTCACAATTTCTCTCTTCTTAGTTTGTTCTTTCCTCTGTTAAAGGAACTACCCAAGGATCCCTTTGCAAACTGCTCCAGATGAAGGAGAACAAGATATAAGAGGTCTGAAACAATTAGATTTTTGTTTGTATAATTCTAGTAGCAAACTGTGCTGCTTCAAGATCACTCACTGCTTGGACGACAATGGTTACAAACCATTAAGCAGATAAACAACTGTAAATGTAAAAAGAAATGTAAAAATGTTTTAAGCATGAGAAAGAATAATTTGTGAGAAATTTGGGAGGAGAAATTGCAGCATCTACTAATAAAATGGGAGGAAGTCCTGTGAAACAACCCTTAGAAAACATTAGGAGACAAACCTATAAAAAGATGTGATTGCTTTTAGCAGAGAGTATCTACCAATCTCCTCCCATTCACCCATCTGTAAATTCAAGGAGGAGACTGAGATCATTATTTCCTGAAAATTAGCACACCCAAAGCCTTTAAAATGCTAACATATCTAACAAAATAATGATGGCTATCAGCGTTCCTTTCCCCAGAATTAATATTGGCTTTAGACAGTTACAAATGAGCAAATAGGTTTCCAGAAAGTAAATAAGCAAATCATTCAAAACGGATTTCACCGTTCACTCCCTCTTTGCCTTTTTTTCTTTTAAACAGAGACTACAACGATGCAGCAAAAAGCAGCAAAATCAATTTTCTTGCTTGCTGTCTTCCACTTCTTTCCAAGGTATTTTTAGTTGTTCTGATTAAAAATTTACCTCCTGTGTACCACTGACAGCACAGTTCATTTCTGGATTAGAGTTTTGTGGATTTCTTGCTCCCTTTTTCTGTATCTGTCTGCATCTAACAGTAGAGAAGAAGTATTTTTCCTGTCAATTCAAGGCCCAGTTTCCTGCACTTGAGAAAGGAAGTCTAACCGCACATCTTAAACAGGCAGACAGATATTCATTTTATTGTGCATAACAAGAAATGGAAATACATATTTCAAAATATATATATACAAAAAGTGGCTTTCCAGTGCAGCTGTGCTATAATGCTCCATGTGACAATGCCCTCTATTTCATGTAATTATTTTAAATACCTGAGTGTACAGTCAAGGATATTTGGGACAGCTTGTTCATATGGATTCATCTTCAGATGAAAGACCAAGGGGCAAGCTACTCATTACATGCAAACAACTGTAATAAAGACCTGAACACCCTTCAGTTTTTTATTTTTAATGAAAAACAGCTTCAAGAGGGGATAGTTTTCAGCAGGAAGAGGCATGCTTAAACCCTACTGGCGACTTTTTTTATTTCAGATTGCCCGCTTCCAAGCACCTCATCTCTACCCTTCAAGGTTGCAGACAGGTGTTTACAAGGGGAAACCTAAGTCCAGGATCCTCAAGGGGAGAACAGGGCAGTTTGAAGAGAGGAAAAAAGATTAAGAAGTTCTGTTCCTCTACCCATAAATTGTACCTCCCTAAGCCATTTTTAGAAACAGAAAGAGATAGGGTTCCATTATACAGATGAAAGGAGGGAAGCCACCAATGCAAGAATAAAGAGAGAGAGACCTCAACGTAGCACTTAAAGTATTTTATTTAATCCAGTTCATTTCAGGTTTTGCAACTCTTCATTAGGAGCACTAATGTAATCAAAGGCCAGCTTGTGGCTTTTACAACAGTGCATCTCCTGATATGTTGTCGTAAAAAGCCCAGCAGCGGAGCAAAAATCATGCCTATGTGGAACCAGTTGCACCTGCCGCCACAAAGTAGCAGCAGCACTGCACTCCCACCACGTCTGTGGTAGGTCTCGGAACCTATCTCCTGCAGAGGATAGTTGTATAGTACATAGAAGAGTTTACCATGTGAAAATATATATGAGAAATTTAGAACTGACTCCATATGGCAGTGTCCCTGTACTACCGAGTACCCCTGTACACTTTGTCTTCATTCCATCCTCTCCTTGCTTCTGTGCTGTTCCACCAATGACTTATGGTTACCAAATCCAATAAATGTTCTGCTTGTGCAAGCCGGCAGTAATCCTGTTTTCACCCCCTAAAGCTAACATTTATTGCCACCTCCCTGAACTCCTTGACAATCTCCAACATGCATCATCCTGCTCTGTTCAGCCAAACCACAAAAATATACAGCTTTATTTTTAACACGTATACCTCTTGTTTTTGTCTAGCACCCCCACAGCTTTGCCCCTGTCCCATAGAGTCTGCTAGATGCTTTTGGTATTGATAAAAGCATATTTTATAGATATGTCTCATTACAACTTACTGGCAGTGCAAAAATATGTTTTACTTACTTTGGATGTGTGTACTCATCTATGAGGGATACATTTTCCACCATATCGCCTCCAATGGTTCGGACTAAATCATAGAAGTCATTTTCAGAGTATTTTTCAGAGGGAAGCCAAAAAGAAATATCGTTGATCACTGGTGGATACTTGCTGAAAGGCTAAACAGACAAAAACATAACAGAATATACCTAAGGTTTTGCATTGAACTCAGCAATTGTGTTTCTGATTTCAAATTCTGAACTACTTGCATTGGGTATTTCTAGAAAAGGGGAATTGACAATAAGATAGTAATTTTTTAGTTGCAGGAACTAAACACCAAAAAAGGAACCACAACTTTTCCGTGATACCACAGAGGTACCAAACCTCAGGTCAGTCCATATGTTTATTTGACATCTGAGAGCCATTCTACAGAAATGGCAATGGTAGCCATTGTTTTTTAAACACTCCTGAGTCTAATAATAATTTTGACATGATAGGTGCTGAAATAATACCTAGGGAAACATTCCCAGAATATTCATAGATGAGAACGTAAGAGCCCTGCTGGATCAGACCAAAGGTCCTTCTTGTCCAGCTTCCTGTATCTCACAGTGGCCCACCAGATGCCTCAGGAAACACACAAGACAACTAGATGCCTACATCCTGTTGCAACTCCCTTGCACCTGGCATTCTGAGGTAGCTTGCTTCTAAAATAAGGAAATTGTACCACCCACCCTTCATGGCCTGTAGCCTGCAATGAACTTTTCCTCCAGAAATCTGTCCAATCCCCATACAAACAAATGTTAATGTACTCATCACACATAGGAAATGAAACATAGAGTTCTGGACTTCTGCGTAGGAATCTTGTATTCTGTACAGGATACCATTTAAACACACGGTGGACACATGTCTGAACATATGCTATATTTATCTGTATTTTTTTCAAATTGTTCTTAACTTACTCAAGCCTTTAAAGATGGAGAAAAACTAGAAACATAAATAAAATGTTCTGATCAAAAAACTGTAAAACATTTATATGGCATCTATTCAAGAAGTTGCCACAGGAGGTGGTGATGGTGTCTGGCCTAGGTGCCTTTAAAAGGCTACGGTCAGTGATGGGTAGTGCAACCTCCATACTTTAGAAGCTACCTCAGAATGCCAGATGCAGGGGAGTGGCCACAAGATGCAGGTATCTAGTTGTCTTGTGTGCTCCATGAGGCATCTGGTGGGCCACTGTGAGATACAGGAAGCTGGACTAGATGGGCCTTTGGCCTGAAACAGCTGGGCTCTTCTTATGTTCTTAAGAAGTGACTTTCCAGCAACTTCAGCCCTAATTTGAAAGAAGTTTAAATCAGGGCTGAAGCTACAGAAGAGGATCATTTCCCCCCCAGTGTGAAACACACCCCTCCTCTTTGGACAACTTTTTGTAGAGTATATGAATGGGGGCAAAAATGTTCACAGTGTAATTTCCATGCTCCTCCTTCCCCCTTTCATCCTTTTCCTTGTTCCTTCTCCCCTTTTCCCCTCTTTCTGTGATCACAATGAATTACAGATCTTGCCGTGTATGATGATACCATGACCCTATGAAACAGACCTGCCTATATGATGAGAGCCGACAAGCACAAGAAGAATTAAGCACCCCTTTTCCTACCCTCCTTCTTACATTGTACGTGCCACACCTCACCCCATCATTTGTGCCTTCGGGCACAAAAGGCGGGGTAAAAATCTATTAATAAATAAATAAATAAAATAAATTTGGTGTTAATCAGTGGACACATGTTTATCGGTACAGCTTGTAATTTTTTCCTTAAATGCCCTGTCAAATGGGCCCCAGATGCTTCAAGAGTAAACAGTTTTCCTTGCTTTGTTTTTCCACCTGCACCAGCTGATGAGCACCCTGATTAATACAATATATTATCTCAATAAGAAAATGTATTTTATGTCTGGAAAATGTTTTATGACAGAATAGGGAAATCCTAAGTGAATACCTGATAAAGCAATAAACCTGTAAGAAGGGTAAATTTACGGTGCAGTGATTTATACGGATCTGGCTGCACATGACACAAACACTTTAATGAATATCTGATAAGGAATACTGTGAGAGTTTTAAATTAACAACCCCACAGCGATTCCAATTGTGAATCACAAATGATTATCCAACTTGTTACATGAATAAACTTGTCAAACAAATTCATCTCCCGTGCAGCAATTTAAAAACTCAGTCCTCAATAAAGCCATCACATGGGTACTCTTGATAAAATACCAATGCACATGAATGATGTCTCCTCTGTTGCACCAAAGCCACAGTTGCATATTAAAAGCCTCTATAGATAATGTATGGCCACAAAGCTCATGTGAACCAGGTGATTTATATTATCAGTGTAATAAAGCACTGGTATGAGAAGGGCTGTATTTTCATGACAAAAATGTTATTTATTCCACTGAATGCATTTGCATGCCTCAAGAAGCAGTGACCCTAAAGTATGTCAAGCTCACATATAAGATATTTATTAATGCAGGGAAATATAATTGTGAATATATATATTTCCTTTACTTTTAAATCAAATGTTCTCAAGTTCTGTGTTCTAAATGATGGACAACACATGTTACAGAAAGCAAAGCTAGTAAAAAGAAAATAAAGTGAATAATCATAGTTGTCTCAACTGGCCTTTGACTGGAAGTCCACAAAAATGAAAACACATGCTAACTTGTGTGCCATTATCATCACCATTCATATGTGAAAATTCCATTGCAAATATAAACATTATGAAGAGCTAGTGTAGCATACTAACAAATTGACCTGCAAAGTAAGAAGTTACCATAAGAACATAAGACAAGTATTGCTGCATCAGGCCAAAGGCCCATCTAGTCCAGCATCCTGTTTCCCACAGCGAACCACAAGCTGCCTCAAGAAGGCCCACAAGCAGAAGAAAGGCAAACTTCTTTCCCAGCATTGCTCCCATGCAACTGGCATTCAGAGACATATTGCCACTGAACCTGGAGGTAGCATGTGGCCACTGATCAGTCTTCTATGAATTTGTCCAATCCCCTTTTAAAGCCATTTAAAGCTAGGGTCCATCACCCTATCTTCCATAGACATAGGGAATACCCAACAAGATCCACCAACCAATGCTGCCCTTAACCTGCTGCCACCCTGTACTCCTCCCACAACAACAACAACAACAACAACTTACCCCACTCCTTCCTATGTGATCCTTTATGACCAAACAAGATGTACGGGTCTTTAAAACACCAATTATACAAACTTTAAAACACCAATTATACAAACTGCCCAGTACTATCCTAGGTTCAGAGGCAGTACTGATGGGGTTTTATTGGGTGAATTTATTTCTCTCTCTTTTTGATATATTTATTAAAGGCTTTCTAGACTGAAACAGTCAATGCCGCAACATTCACGCAAGATGAATAAAAAACACAGAAGCACTGTGCCATTCCAACACAAATACTGCTGTTCTAATGTTGGCACTGAACAAAAGACAAGCAAATCTCTGACATCGTTTGGCTAGATTTAGCAGGACAATCCCATCCACTGTACATGCCCAACAGATTTCCGATGATTAAGATCCAGCAATCTAGAAACCCTTTCATGGATCACTGCCTTGTCGTGGCGAAGGGGCTTGAGTAGCTCAATGAAGCTGTGAGCTATGCCATGTAGGGCTACCCAAGATGGACAGGTCACAGCAGAGAGTTCTGACTAAACGTGGTCCGCTGGAGAAGGAAGTGGCAACCCACTCCAGTACTCTTGCCAAGAAAACCCCATGGATTACAGAACGAAAAGGCTAAACGATATGACACTGGAAGATGAGACCCTCAGGTCGGAAGGTGTCCATTATGCTACTGGGGAAGAGCAGAACACGAGTACTAGTAGCTCCAGAAAGAGTGAAGTAGCTGGGCCAAAACTGAAAGGAAGCTCAGCTGTGGATGTGTCTGGAAGTGAAAAGAAAGTGCGATGCTGCAAAGAACAATACTACATAGGAACCTGGAACGTCAGATCTATGAATCAAGGCAAGCTAGATGTGGTCAAACGTGAGATGTCAAGGCTGAACATCGACATCCTGGGAGTTAGTGAACTAAAGTGGACAGGAATGGGAGAATTTAATTCAGATGACCATTATATTTGCTACTGTGGGCAGGAATCCCTTAGAAGAAATGGAGTAGCCTTCATAGTGAACAAGAGAGTGAGAACAGCAGTACTGGGGTATAACCTCAAAAATGATAGAATGATTTCCATTAGGATCCAAGGCAAACCTTTCAACATCACACTAATCCAAGTCTACGCCCCAACCACTGGTGCTGATGAGGAAGAAGTTGACCGCTTCTATGAAGACCTAGAACAGCTTCTAGAATTGACACCCAAAAAAGATGTCCTTCTCATCATAGGGGATTGGAATGCTAAAGTAGGCAGTCAAGAGGTAAGAGGAATAACAGGCAAGTTTGGTCTTGGAGCACAAAATGAAGCAGGGCAAAGACTGATAGAGTTCTGTCAGGAGAACACATTAGTCATAGCAAACACCCTTTTCCAGCAACACAAACGGCGACTGTACACATGGACTTCACCAGATGGTCTACATCGAAATCAGATTGATTACATTCTTTGCAGCCAAAGATGGAAAAGTTCCATACAGGCAGTCAAAACAAGACCTGGAGCTGACTGTGGCTCAGATCATCAGCTTCTTCTTGCCAAATTCAGGCTTAAACTGAAAAAAGTAGGGAAAACCGCTAGGCCCTCCACGTATGACCTAAATCAGATCCCCTACGAATATACAGTGGAGGTGACAAATAGATTTAGGGGCTTAGATTTGGTAGACAGAGTGCCTGAAGAACTTTGGACGGAGGTCTGTAACATTGTACAGGAGGCAGCAACTAAAACCATCCCAAAGAGGAAGAAATGCAAGAAGGCAAAGTGGCTGTCTGACGAGGCTTTACAAATAGCTGAGGAAAGGAGAGAAGCCAAAAGCAAGGGAGAAAGGAAAAGATATACCCAACTGAATGCAGATTTCCAGAGAACAGCAAGGAGAGATAGGAAGGCCTTTCTAAACGAGCAATGCAAAGAAATAGAGGAAAACAACAGAATGGGGAGGACTAGAGATCTTTTCAAGAAAATTGGAGATGTCAAAGGACAATTTCATGCTAAGGTAGGCACAATAAAGGACAAAAATGGCAAGGACCTAACAGAAGCAGATGAGATTCAGAAGAGGTGGCAAGAATACACAGAGGAACTCTATAAGGCCGATCTAAATGTTCCTGATAACCACAGTGGTACAGTCACTGAGCTCGAACCTGACATCCTGGAGAGTGAAGTCAAGTGGGCTTTAGAAAGCCTCACTAACAACAAAGCTAGTGGAGGTGACAGCATTCCAGCGGAATTACTCAAAATCTTAAAAGAGGATGCTGTCCAAGTGCTGCTCTCCATATGCCAGCAAATTTGGAAAACCCAACAGTGGCCACAAGACTGGAAAAGATCAGTTTACATTCCAATCCCAAAGAAGGGCAATGCCAAAGATTGCTCGAATTACCGCACCATTGCACTCATTTCACATGCTAGCAAGGTCATGCTCAAAATCCTCCAAGCTCGGCTTCAGCAGTATGTGAATCGAGAACTACCAGATGTACAAGCTGGGTTCCGAAGAGGCAGAGGAACTAGAGATCAAATTGCCAACCTTCGCTGGATCATGGAGAAAGCAAGAGAGTTCCAGAAAAACATCTACCTCTGCTTCATTGATTATGCTAAAGCCTTTGATTGTGTGGATCACAACAAACTGTGGCAAGTTCTTGAAGAGATGGGAGTTCCAGACCACCTGATCTGCCTTCTGAGAAACCTTTATGCGGGTCAGGAAGCAACAGTTAGAACTGGACATGGAACAACCGACTGGTTTAAAATTGGGAAAGGAGTACGACAAGGCTGTATATTGTCACCCTGCTTATTTAACTTATACGCAGAGTACATCATGAGGAAGGCAGGGCTGGATGACTCACAAGCTGGAATCAAGATTGCTGGGAGAAACATCAACAACCTCAGATATGCAGACGATACCACTCTACTGGCAGAAAGTGAGGAAGACCTAAAGAACCTTTTGATGAGGGTGAAAGAGGAAAGTGCCAAAATTGGCTTGAAGCTCAACATTAAAAAGACTAAGATCATGGCAACCACTCCCATCACTTCCTGGCAAATAGGAGGGGAAGAAATGGAAGCAGTGACAGACTTTATTTTCCTGGGCTCCAAGATCAGCGCAGATGGTGACTGTAGCCATGAAATTAAAAGACGTTTACTTCTTGGGAAGAAAGCTATGGTGAACCTAGATAGCTTAATCAAAAGCCGAGACATCACCCTGCCAACAAAGGTTCGCATAGTCAAAGCGATGGTTTTCCCAGTAGCCATGTATGGCTGTGAGAGCTGGACCATAAGAAAGGCAGAGCGTTGAAGAATCGATGCTTTTGAATTATGGTGTTGGAGAAGACTCTTGAGAGTCCCCTGGACTGCAAAGAGATCCAATCGGTCAATTCTCCAGGAAGTCAAGCCTGATTGCTCCCTGGAAGGACAAATGCTGAAGCTGAAGCTCCAATACTTTGGCCACCTGATGAGAAGAGAGGACTCTTTAGAAAAGACCCTCATGCTGGGAAAGATTGAAGGCAAAAGGAGAAGGGGGCGACAGAGGATGAGATGGTTAGATAGTGTCACCGAAGCAATGAATATGAAATTGGGCGAACTCAGGAAGCTAGTGGAGGACAGGGAGGCCTGGCGTGCTGTGGTCCATGGGGTCGCGAAGAGTCGGACACGACTTAGCGACTGAACAACAACAACAATCTAGAAAAACTGGGCTCACAAAACAGCTTCACATCTTAATAGGCATCCATGAACTGCAAAACCCAAAACTTCAGAACACACTTGGCATCTGTAAATCATTCAGTCCTGATGGCTAACCACAACAACCATTGATTCCCTTACCTTGAGGAGGCCTCTGTGACTGCTACTCCACTGCAGGATGCAGCACAGGCCCCATAGGCACTCCTATGCCAGTGCCGGAAAGTTGCTTAGGATTGCGCCCTGGGAAATGTTCTGAAGCCCAAAGAGGCTGCGTGCAGCCTCTCCAAGCTTCAGAATGCTGCCCAGAGCAGTTTAAATAGTATTTCCTGTTTTCAACAAAAACCAGAAGTACCCTTTAAACTGCTCTGGGCTTCAGAAAGGTACCTTCGGACGAGGTTCCGATCATGTTCATAGTCCCTGTGAGTTGAAATCCACAGATTTCATTGTCTGCAGAGCCGCCAAGCATACCAGGGAGTATAAATAAACAATTGAAAACAGAAGTAACTTTCAAATGTGGTTTAATATATATTCCTTTGCAGGATTTGCTTTCTATGCTGGACACTCCAACAGCCAGTGAAAATGAGGCTCCAGAGTCAAAGGGTAAGAAATGCCCATGTTTCTGGAAGCCTCATAACATTTGGCAAAATTCCATAGTATATGGTATCATAAAATCTATGGGTCCTTAGAGGACATTTTGAGAAACTTCAGATGCTCTGTTCAGCAATTGGCCTGTGTTTAGAAGCAGCGGTGATGAATTACTAATTGGAATGGCAGTAATCCCCACTCGTCTCTTTCCTGGAAAATTTGTTCCATAGGAAAGTTCCAGACAATTAACAATTTACCATGCGGTGGCCACAAATGATCTTGTTGGAAGGTGCCTGTCATAATCCATGCTAGTCATCTGCAGTTATTGGCATTTAATTCATTTATCAGCTATTCATTGAGAAAAATTTTTAGAGGTAAACTCTGAATGTATAAGAATAAGAGATCAGACTGACTGTGGTACACTCAATAAAACATTAGGACAAATGGTAGTTGGATTCCATCTGCTTTTACCTTAAACACGGACACACTTAGGCTGCACACCTAGCCACACTTACTTGAGAATAAGCCCTATTAACTATCATGGGACTTATTTCTGAGTAAATATGCACAGGATTGGGCTTACCAAGAAGCCTCATTATAGTCAATGGGGCTAACTCCCAAGTAATTGATTGCATAGGATTGCAGCCACATACACTTTAGTTAACAGCAGAATGATACCACTCAAAATGAAAATGTGTAGTCATTTTTTAAAGTCCAAAGTACTAAGGTAAGGGACATGGTGGCACTGCAGATTAAACCGCTGCTGCTGGGCTTTCTGACCAGAAGGTTGGGAGTTCGAGACAATGCAATGGAGTGAGCTGCCAGCTCCTGCCAATCTAGCAGTTTGAAAGTACCTAAAAATGCAAGTAGATAAATAGGTACCACTTTGTTGGAAGGTAACGGTGTTCCGTACGCTACGGCGTAGAGTCATGCCGGCCACATGACCACGGAAGCTTGTCCTCAGACAAACGCCAGTTCTACAGGCTTAGAAACGGAGATGAGCACTGCCCCCTACAGTCGGTCACGACTAGACCATTCGGTCATGGGGAAACCTTTCTTTACTAAAGAAAGGTTGTCAGAATTAGAAAATTATTTTTGATTAATGTTATTGTTGGGTGTGCAAAAAAATTAACACACATTTTATTAGAATGTACAGAAACTGCTTTCTGTGTAAAAATTAATGAAAGGAGAATTCCGCAATGCATGGCCAAATCTTTTAGACATCTCTTCACATAATTTATGAAGCAACCAACTGCAGAGCTTATTCATCTATTCTTGGCCTGATCTGAAATTACTTACTTCTTTCATGTTCTTCCTGAAAGGGTTGAAAATATACAGCACTTTAAAAATATTCAACACTGTTAGAAACCCATTCAAAGGCCTTTGCTGCTGTTCTTCTTGGCATCACCTTCACCTTCTTTTCATGCCAATTTTTCCTGCCAACTTACATGATTGTGCTGATGATATAGAGACACCATGTCTCACATGATGAGGCCACAAATACTTGTAACCAAAGTGCATGATTTGCCAGAACCAATAAAAATTAATGGGAATATGGGCAAATGAGGTTGCGGACAGTGAGGGCAGAACAGAAAGCAATGACAAGAAACAGCCCGTGGGAACAAAAAGGCCCCAAATAGCACATAACATGAATGCTTGGCAAGGTGAATATATTTTTGATTATATCAACTGTGCTACTTTCAAAGCGCATATCAAATTTAGAGAACATTTGGTTAGCTCTAATATATTCTGTCCCTATGGGTATTAGTGCTGAACTCTTGTGCATTTGATTTCTCTTTTGCCTCCTGCCGTTCTAGAAATAATTTTTATGTACATTTGCTAATCATATGCAATCTCTCTTCCCAGAATGGCAGGCTTGGTTATTATTTTTCCTAAAACTTACACAATTGTAGATGTAATGTCCAGTACAATCTCTTCTATGCCCCTCCCGGGAAGGCGAAAAAAAAAAACACCTTTGAGATGGAATAACAGCATCACATTAGGGATCACAAAAGACACTAGCAGAAAATAGGAAGCTGTATGTGGGAAGTGAGCATAATGGCACAAATGCAACATGAGAAAAGCATGAAGGTGTCATGGGGTGGGATAGATGACAGTGGATTATACCTGGAGGAGAATTTGGAATGGCACTTCTGCTTAAGCAAAATGTGCAGTTCTGTGGCACATTCCACAGGCTCCTCTCCCTAGGAACAGCTTTCCATGCCATATCACACATTATTTCCAAGGGACACCCCCCGCCCCCCGGGATCAGCTAGGTCTATAACAAAGGGGAGAGGGAGAGAAAACTTGGTACAGGAACAGTCTTTTTGCTTGTGGTACTCTGTATCTCTGCCATGAAACATCTGTATGGGAAAATAATAATTGGATTTGTCACAAAGAAGCGAACATCCATATCACATCAATTCACCCATCAATTACTGTTACTATTAACTAGGGTTGGTGTATCCAGACAAAGAAGAGAACAATTTTCTTACATAGCATAATGCACCGGACAAGCTTTTAGAATTGCTATTTGCTAACAAATATTACAATGGTCTTTTTTCCTGTACTGAACCATCTATTCTGATCTGAGGAGCAACCCACAATGGCCTTGTAAAATGCCATTGAGAAAAACAAGTTAACTGTGAAATGAAACTTTTACAGTCAGGATCATATAAATTGGATTTATTTTCAGTAAGACATCTCTAAGTATGTGCCTGAGCAAGATGCCACAACACAATAAACCTAAGAAATAGAAGCACATTTTTTTCTACTGTTGAGTCATTAGCATACAAAGAACCTGTGATGGAGTTTCACAGGAGTTTCACAGAAGAACACAGGAAGATAAGTGCAAGAGAGCTACCTGAGCTAGTGAAATGTTCTTGCTCTAGTAACACCATCTCAAGGGATAGAATTCAGTAAAGATAATCTCAGCTAGAGTGGAGGTGGCAATTCAGTAATAGGAAGACTTAAGTATCAAGCAATCACTATTAGTCTTAATTAAGCTCGGGGGATGCTGGCATCTAGTCTCATGCCTTAATACAGATGCACTGATATCTATACATCAGAATACGGATGAACACTGCTAAAATTATGGTATATTTTTTTTATTTGTGTTTACACATATAAAGACATAGGGATAGGTAATAAGGATGACACGGGACAGGGAGACTTGGGGAAAGAAACAAAAGGTCACAGCAAAATAATATATTAATCAAAAATCTTTTTTTTTTCCATAATCTGCATATTTTTTCCATTTCTACCTTTTTATCCTTATAATATATAATATATTCGTAGTAAAACATATTTTTTTTATATACATCTCCGCTTTATCAAAATCGTCCTTCAATTCCAAAATTGATCCTTCAATTCCAAGAGGGCAAGATCAATTATCTTTTGATATAAGGTCTTATAAGGTTGTTCTTACCTAATATTTTTTGCCTACATATCAATAATTAATAATTTTGATTGTAAAATGGATGTTTGTCCCTGGACATCTTTCCAAATTAATTCTGAGTTCAAAGCTAGTTTAACATACATAACCACACCTTTTTTCTTATTTATTAACCAATACTGTTGAAAATACAATCCCTAATATTTCATTATATATCAGTTTTTTGTTGGTCTTTTATATAGACTTTCTGTAAACATATTATATCTGGATTGACTTTGTTTAATTATTTATATGTTTTTTAGCCTTTTAGTCGGGTTATTTAGTCCATTTATATTAAGTAACAGTATTTTAGTTTACATTTATAAATTATTCATCTCTTTTTCCTTGTTGTCTTCCTCCTTCTTTCCCCCTCCTGTACATCTTGTTGCTTGATTGTATCCTTATCATTCTTTTTCCTTAATGCCACGGCGCCTCTTGATTCTGAATCTTCTTGAGAATCTTCTCCTTTACTTTCTGCGTCTTGACTAATTATTTCCTCCACTTCCTCTGAACTACTTAATTCTGACTTTCCTTTTCTCTCATATCTTCCTTTTCCTTCTCTGTCTATACCTTTTGTATTTATAATTCCTAATTGTTTGCCGAATTTATCTAAAAATTGTTCTTTTTTTTGTACTGAGTTAATATTATAATATTTGGCTTTATAATAGAAACTAACCCCTTCTGGTAGATTCCATTTGTATTTTATTTGATTTTGTCTTAAAACCGCATTGAAGTCTTTATAAGGAATTCTTCTTTTCCTTACCTGATAGGGAATTTCTTTTAATATCAAGAGTTTATGTTCTTTTACTATTCTTTCTTTTTCTTCTAACCTCGTCAGAATTTCCTCTTTCAGTTTCTTTCTGCTGAACTTTATAATTATTTCTCTTGGTTTATTATATCTTTTGGCATAATTAGAGTTCTTTCTATATACTATCTCTATTCCCTCTTCTAAGACTTCTTCTGCTATTTCTAATTCTTGTTCTAGCCAATTTTTAATTACTTTCTCTGTTATTTCTTTCTGTTGTTCCGGATAATTCCGAATACGAATTAACATCTTTGCATTTTCCATTTGTTGTCTTAACTGTATAAGTTCTAACTGTTCAAACTCACTCTTTAACTCCGTAATTTCCTCTTGAACTGAACGTATTTCTTTTTTTATTTTTTTCCTATCTTTAGTAGCTATTTTCATTTCCTCAGAGACCTTACTTAATTGCATTTGAAATTCTTCTAACTTATTTTCAAATCTTGTTGTTATTCTAGTTTCTGATTCTCTTATATTTTCTCGTATATCTAGACGCATTTGTTCTATTGCTGCTAAGATTGTATCATTTTGAATCTCCCTTCTTGCTTCCATACTTTTTAAATCTTGCCTCACCAAATTAGACAAACCCGAAGTCAATAATGGAGAGGTCCTAACCCCTACTCTAAGACCTTCTTTCTTAGCTGTCATTCTTTACAATATTATCTTTAACAGTACGACTTAAATGATTAGATCAATCAAAAGCTTCTTATAAATGGCAAGATATAACAACAACTACAAAAAATTCCCACTTAACCTTTTAGCAATTTGAAATTTCTTCTGTAGTTTTGCGTTTTTTTCCCCTTTTCTCTCTATATATGCATATATTCTTCCTTTTGAACAATAACAGAGCCCTTCAGTTAGTGTTTAACAATCATCACTTATAGACACACACCCCCTCTAGCCTTTAATTACAAAGGCAAATTATACTCTAAATTGCATCAGAAGCAGGAGAGGTTAAAGATGGAAAAATAACTAGAAAGGGAAGAGACAAAAATAAAGTATATCTTAACATAAGTGTATTACAAGCAGTTCCTAATTTTGCTAAGCTTTAGTAAAGATGGAGGAAAACAGGAAAAGATGGAGGAAAAAAGGAGGAAAGCAAAAAAGGATGGAGAAAAATCGGAAAAACCACCCACTAACTTAAAGCATATTAATATTAGCTTAATACTGCAAAATTATGTAATATAAAATTCAACACAATTCAGTATTCAGTGTTAAATTCAGCACAATATGGAATCAGTATATATAAATTAAATAGATGCTTCTTCTTCTGCTTTTCTAGTGAATTTTTCTTTCAACGTTCTTTAGGATGTTCTTTTCAATGTTCTTTGTAAAGTTAAAAGAATGGTTCTTCCTTCCAACTGAATCTTCTTCCTTTTTTCCTTTTTTAATTCCTAATGCTTTATTAAAGTTCAATCTATAACTTTAGTCTTGCTTTCAATCAGGTACAAACCACTTCGCCTTTGATTTGTAATTTACTCAAAGTATTGGAATGTTAAATTGCCTTCGTCTCCTTGTATTCAAAATCCAGCAACAACAAGCTGGCTTAGATGCATTCACAAACACTTTCCCATTGCAATTACGAGGTTTTCATTAGGGCTTCTTCGTTGGGAAGACTTGCAGATTCTCAAATTAACATCTCTTAAGTATTCAAAAGCCAGTAGTCGTCATTTATAGGGAGCATAGCACATAGAGACTTCTTAGTTTTGAAAGTTGCAAGTTCAGGCTTACTAGAACGCAGCGCTTCTGTTTAAACAGTCAGTTCCCATTCAGACAAATAGATTTAACGTTTGTTCCTGTGTCCAATTTAAATCTCTATATTTGTTTGATTTTTTTAGCTTTATCATTTTTTTAATCCAACTCAATTGCAATGTATTTAACAACAAGCTGACTTAAATGCCTTCACAAACAATTTCCCATTGCAATCAAAAGGTTTTCATTAGGGCTTGCATATGTTAATTGAATACCATGTTAGTTGAATACCAGCGGCTTGCACGCCTCTGGCCGCCATTTCACACGTTGCTGTTGCTAGTCGCTTCCTTCTTCGTTAGGTTAACTTGCCATTCCCCAATTCACCAAATTAACATTTCTTAAGCACCTATTTACTCTGTAGAAATGGAAATTAGAATCAGGTTTTTCAAAGAAAACGCTTACATTTTCGCTAAGCTGTTGAAGTGAGAGTCTTTCTGGCTTGTCCCAGCTCTTCGGCTAGGCGTTCTCTTCCGTGGGATCCAAAAATTGAAAAGGGCTGTCTCCTCTACACCCCACAATTGCCGTTGTAAGGGTTAAAGGAAATTGCACCCACAGGGTTCACTGCCTCACCTGGCAGCTGAACGACCTCATTTTGGTCCAGAGGTCCTCACACGGAGAGTTGAACACCTCGAGGAAACAGAGCTGCCCCGAGTGCGTTCGCCATTGCCAGAAGGCTCCTCCCCCCCCCGAACACTGCTAAAATTATGCATGGGATGGATAGATGTTCTTTTCCCTCTCTCACAATACCAGAACCAGGGGACATCCAACAAAATTGAGTATTGGAAGAGTGAGAACAGAAAAAAGAAATACTTTTTTACCCAGTGTGCAATTAATCTGTGGAACTCCTTGCCACAGGAGGTGATGATGGCATCTGGCCTAGGTGCCTTTAAAATGGGACCAGACAGATTTCTGGAGGGAAAGTTCATTGCAGGCTACAGTCAGTGATGGGTAGTGCAACCTCCATATTTTAGAAACAAACTATCAGAATACCAGATGCAGGGGAGTGGGAATGAGATGCAGGTATTTAGGTGTCTTGTGTGCTTCCTGAGGCACCTGGTGGGCCACTGTGAGATACAGGAAACTGGACTAGGTGGGCCTTTGGCCTGATCCAGCAGGGCTCTTCTTATGTTCTTGTATCTAGCTCTACTGCATCTAGAAAGAACCGTGTGGCAGAAGCAGCCAGAGCAATCAGAGAGGTATGAAGGCTACAAGCCCCCTCCTATGAGAAGGGACTATCCATAAAGTCATCACACCCTTCTATGAACACGCCTAAGTACATGAACATGAAATAACCACAAATTCTTCCCTGTTTATTCTCATTCCTACTTCCCTTTCCTTTGTCTTCCTACTTCTCTTTTTTGCGGCTCCCCTTTGGGAAAGGAACCTGTCTCATTGTTTTGTTATATAAACTATTTTGATAAATGATTTGTTTAAAATGGTAAATAAATATAAACATAAAATACTACATTTTTCTTAAAAAATACAATTCTATAAAAAAACTGTGGCAGGCCTTTATGTTTGCAACTAATAAGACTGTTTAAAGTGCAGGAGTCTATTGGATTTCCTTGTTTATAAGAAACAGATGTAAAAGGTGCATATTCAGCTTAGTAATGCATCTCCCTAAAATGCTTATTTTTCACCTTGCAATCATTCCTAATTATGCTTTTGGTAAGTTTTGCTTTTTATAGTACAGTATTTGTAAACCGAACATATTCTACCACTTTCAAGGACATTCGACTCAAATAAGTGTTATGCAATTTCAATTGGTTTCACAAAGTACTTTGTGAAGTACTGTATTTCATAAGTACAGGACTCTTCAGGTAAGTTATAATAGGCGCTGGGAAAACTCTGGATTCAGTAAAAGAATGAGTCCTGCCCACAGTCTTCCTCACAAACTTACAAGATGAATGCAACCTGGCTCCATGGTCCTAAACTATCCAAGAATGTCCCTTTTTCCATACATTCCATTCCATACATTCTGTGCCCTCATTCGGCCACATTATGGCTGGTTACAGCCTCCTTTGCACCTGCCCTTTTATTCTAGGCCATAGCAGTTCTAATACACAGCTCTGCTCTACCCTCCTGCCCATTGTCTGAGAGCTGCTTGATTCCTCCCAACCCTTCCGGGTTAGCCTGTGATCCAGTATTGCCCATAGATGATGTCAATTCTAGGCACTGCAGGCTGCGGCTCACACATCAGACTACAACTTAGGCACTGGGAAGCAGATGGTCCTGTCATGCTCAGAGCCTCACTTACCACATTATTTCAAAGTCCTCACCCAAATATAGGACTCATTTGGACCGCAGTTACATTTTTAAAGGAAGTCTGCTTCTAATGACAAATTGTATATTTTCATGTAGTCATTCATGCCTTTGGAACATTTGGTGTGTCTGCTAATTTTGGGTAACCCTGTCTTTAATTTAAAAAAAAATTCCATCCTGCTTTTCTCAAATGTAAACAACAAATGTAACGAA
The DNA here is from genome assembly GCA_029204185.1 of Lerista edwardsae. Classification (NCBI taxonomy): domain Eukaryota; kingdom Metazoa; phylum Chordata; class Lepidosauria; order Squamata; family Scincidae; genus Lerista; species Lerista edwardsae. The sequence goes on from JAJKFI010000019.1 coordinate 16,536,201, forward strand.
TTTGTCTCAAACAAATTTGTCTCAAATAACAAATGTAAAAACGACATTAAAATACAAATTTGGCTTCAAAAACAGTAGCAAAAATAAACCAACCCTCATCTGGATTACAGGTGTTATAAACAATATCCGTGTAAACAGAAGTAACCAGAGGCTGTTGAACTTAGAGGGGTCAGATTTAAGGTTTGGATGGCATGGGTTTTTATGGTATGAAAAATTAAAGGCAAATACAGAATTTAAAAATCTTTACATAAGACATGCATTGTTGAGAGCATGGAGCAAAAAAAAAAAGCAGGTTTTATACAAAAATACCATTCTGGGTTTCTCCACAAGAAGCTTTTTTCAGTCGTGGAACAACAGCAAAAGACGATTGGTTAATTTATAGGAATTTATTGTTTCACAAGGGGAATATAGAATGAAGACAAGAGAAGAATCAGAAGAGAATAACTGTCAATGGTTCCAATATACACAGCTGTTCGGGAGATTTAAAGTGGATAAAAGGTTATATGGCTTTGAAGACCAAATGTAATTATTAGAAAACAATTTGTGTACTGGAGAAAAGCAATGTATTGCTAAAATGTATAGAATATTGTTGAAATATGAGATAGAAGAGGAACAAGTTAAAGAATGTATGATATGTTGGGCAAAAAATGTTGGTCATGAGATTTCAATGGAAGAGTGGGAAAATGCGTGGACTAAAAGATTGAAATTCACATTAAATGTAAATCTTAAAGAAAATTTTTACAAGATTATGTACAGATGGTATAAAACACCAGTTAAAATAGCAAAAATGTATAAAAATGTGTCAAACAAATGTTGGAAGTGTCAAAACTAAGAATTTTACCACATGTGGTGGTCTTATACAAAAGCAAAAAGATATTGGATTCAGATACACCAGCAGATGCAGCGGATTTTTAAGGTGAGCTTATGAATGAAACCAGAAGCATTTTTGCTGGCTATACTTGAGGATCAGGTTCCAAAAATTTTTATTTTTGTATATGACAACTGCAGCAAGGATACTTTATGCACAATATTGGAAGGTTCCAGAAGTACCTTCAATTGAAGATTGGTGGCTAAAATTTTTTGATTTAATAGAAATGGACAAACTTACAATTGTACTTAAAGAGAAGTCAGTAAAGTCATTTATGAATAACGAAACCACTCATTGACTTCCTGCGTGAGAAAAGAAATTTTGGAGTTAACGAAGTATGGTTTGGATGAGTAGATGGATGATTCTGATGTAAGATAGTTTACTGGGGATTAAAATAAATTATAAGGAGATTTAAAAAATTGTAACAAAGGAAAAGAAGAAGAGGTTGGTTAAGTGACACAATTCCTGAATGGACTAATTACTAATATATAGTAAGGTTGTAAGAAATTTAGATAGATTGCTCCAGGTTTGTCTTATATATTCTGAATTTGGTCTTTGTTTAGTTTTTGTTTTGTAGTGGTTAGATTGTTTATGTTGTTTTAATAAAAATATAAATTTAAAAAGAAAACAGAAGTAGCAAACAGTGGGCCTAAGCATTTTTTAAGGTCCTCTGAAATAGCCAGGTTTTTACCTGACACCTGAAGAAAAGAGTGGACAGTGTGGGTCCATGTAATCCCCAAAGTGAAAGTTTTTCATCAACAAGGGCCCGTTCCTGGTAGATACCTGGTGTTTCTCAGGTGGCAGATAGCCCAGAAAGGCCTCCAACAATTAAGGCAGCTTTCAGGGAGGAAAATATGGATGGCAGTCCTTAAAGTACCTAGGCTCCAATGCACTTAGGGCTTTCAGCATGAGAATCATCATGAGTATGGAAACAAGTAGGCAGCCAGCGCAAATTAAACACTCTGCTCTGCTCACTGGGCACACAGGCCCCTTTGAAAGAGGAGGCTTTCTTATATTTAGCAGACAGCAAGCAACTGCCCCTCTTCAACCAATGACTTTTCTGGTGGCTACTTGCTGCTTCTCCCCATGTGACTTTTTAAAGACCCCGTTCGGGACAAAGCATCATCTCCTTATTCCTTTGCTACATGAACGATGTTGACAACTTTTGTGTTGAAAAGAGGCAACGAGAATTATTTAAAAAATAAAAAATGAAGCCAAAAGGAGAAAAAAGCCTATTAACAACCTTTACACAAGCAAAACAGTTCTCCCCCTTTCCAGGATCTCATCTTCCCATATCTTCAATTATGGCTGTGTTAGGTGCTATGTGATCCACCTGAAATAGGCTAGTGGGTCCTGAGCCACAGTTTAAGAAACATTGCCATAGAGGGACTAATGAATGGAACCCTTCTAGCACAGCAAAATAGCATGAACACTGATTCATTAAAATTGATATAGAGGAATCTTTGGAATCCATATTGTACTATTTCCCTCAGTCAAAGTCTGCATAGAATCAGGCTCTGAGTCACGATTTAGCTGCTTGGCTAGACCGCTGTATTGTGCTTTTGATTGTTCATTTGACCTTTCAATTTCAGCGCTGTCTTCTTACTGTCTTCTCTTTTTTTAAACTTCTTATTAAAACAGCTATTTTTAATTGCTTCCAAATTGCCTTTTAAATGCTTTTGGAAGGTTTTTTTTTTTAAATTATTAGTTTGGGCTGATAATGAACCACTGCTTCAAAATAAACTGTTACAATTGCTGCTATAACATTTGCAAGAAGGACAATACATTGATTGCACTAGCTTGCAGAAAGAAAGGGCTGATATTGATAGTGGTTGCTACTCACAGGATGACTTTTTCAGGTGGTCCCTTGAGCACACATATGTGAGAATTAGTTATCTAGGAAACTTGTCCAAGGTTGAATCTGAGAGAGCAGGACTCTATAGGAATCTAGGGCAATGCTGACCTCAAGGAAAATTCTGGAGGTAACAAGTTCAGATGTAACATTAGATTTATATCCTATGGTCTCAAAACAGCATACAACAGTTTTTCCAAATGCTAGTATTCTGTCCCCAAAGAACATACAATGTAAGTAAGTAAATGGTTGGAGTACAAAGGGCCCAATCTTGTCCAACTTTCCAGCATCAATGCAGCTATACCAAAGTGGCATGCTCTGCATCTGTGGTGGTTGGGGAAGTCATGGATACCTTCTTAAGGTCAGCAAAGGTTTGTTCCCTTACTGTACTGCAGTTGCATTGGCACTGGAAATTTGGATAAGTCTGAGCCCAAAGAGGATAAATGGAATAAAAATGATATGTTATAGACATAAAACCTATTTAAAAATAACACTATTCATATAATATAACCAGTAGCCACAGTCATCAAAAAGCAGCTACAGGAAGTTACTTATATGTACTTGGGAGGTTACTTCAAAGAACGAGTGCCGGCTCTTACTGTACATCCAAAGAGAATGAAGAAGTGATTTTTCCCCCCCAATATAAGTTAATTTTAGTTGTTTGCATCTAGCAGCTACACCAAGGAAGGGCAGTTCACTGGGGCATTCTCTGAAGTTAACAAGTTGATGCTTCAGTGACTGTAGCATGAAACAAATCTTGTGAATGCACAACCACAACAGAAGTTACATCACCACACATTTTTGGAGGATGTGTTAGTAGGGCTGCAATCCTATTTAGAAATAGGCACACTTTAGCCCACTGACTATGTTGAGTCACAATCTGTGCAACAATTACAAAATCACTGCAGAAGTCAGAGAGATGCCCCAAGATAGCTGGCTTCCATTGTATGCTCACAGTAAGGTGATAAGAAGAGCATGCCCTTATGCATAATACAGTGTGCCCCAAGAATTTACATAACTTTACAGAGTCATGTTCTGCACATGCAGATTACCCAGTTGTAAAGGACCATCGTATAGCCTCTCATTGTGGAATGGAAAATGTGTATGGAACAAAAAAGGGATAAGTACTCTACTTGTAACATACAGCAGGCTCAGGCTTCTTTGACACACCATCAGATATTCTCACACATATATGCAAACCCAGATGTAACACTTTGCACATATCCTCAATTACAATAAAGCTAATTAGCCAATAAATCACATTGTAGGCTGTACCTCATTATTTCAGGCATCCAAGTTCAATTTACATACTAATGGCTGCATATTTGCCTTTAGTAGATGTGCTATTAAAAAGTAAACATAATAAATGAATAACCGTTTAAGTGTCATTACCCTATCTTTATGAAAAATATATCTGAGAATGCAGCAACCATTGAAGTTATTTATTTATTTATTATGAAACAATGCTAATCATAAACTAAGATGATAAATGTAAATTTTACAGAGGAGACATAGTGCAGGATCATCAGGTCCAACCATGCTATACAGTTCATAATAAGGCTGAATAGGCTAAAATGGATGGTTTGCAAACTGTAGTGTTTTTTCTTCCAAAGCAACCAGATGAGAGCACAATGTGTCATCCCCTCCAGAGCAAAGTTAGTCTGGTGCATTCTGCATTCCCTACGATTTTCCGAAGTCCTCATGAGAACACTATATTGTGCAATGCAGACAAAGTTATGTCATAATCTCCATTGCTGATGTTCTGCTCCCTTTCTCTTTTCCTGGTGATGAGACATGACAACAACACAGAAACCATGCAAGGTCACCAGCATCCAAAGCCTTAGCTATGGGGGTGGAGGGACAGAGCCCAACGCACAACACCTGAGGTATTGCAAATTGAGTCATGGGCACTCGCCAGAGGGCTCAGCTCCCAGATGAAGGTGAGATGTGGGTTTCCTCCCTTTATCAAACTTTACCAAACTTGCCCTGGGGGAGAGAAGCAGCTGCTTTCCCGGCGAAGGAAGTCCTTTCCCAGTCCAGGGACAGTGACAAGGTCTGCCAAGGAGGAGCCAAAGAGAGGGACACACATGCCCAGACGAAGGGATGTTGCTGGGGGGGGGGAGAGCAAGAGCACGTGCATCTTGGGCAAAGCCTGCATTTCTATGCTCAGTTCACCTTCTTCACTACCAGAGCCCTTGAGGTGAGTGTGTTTGGGTTGGGCGGTTCCACCTCCTCTGTGTAGCCAGGTGATGAAAGAGGAGGTTTTAAATCCCAATTTCTCCTTTATTACCATCCTTTCCTAGTGTTGATAACCCAAATGGTAGTAGCAATGGGGGAGAGATAGTTTGTATCGCTTGCCCCTTCGGGTTTTGCTGAGTGAGTGCACTGCCACTGCCTTAAAGGTGTGATCAGTACAGTGGTTATGTGTAAATTCTCATACAAACCCCGCTGATCACCAATTGGAGTATCTATAGCATCCTTCTTTCCTTTTCACCTCTCTGTTTCTGAGGAAATGAGAGTTTGCATTTGGGCAGTTGGACTGCCTTGTTTATAGCTTGCTCTTATGCATATTTACTCAGGAGCTGCACCAAGTTCAACTTCCTCAACTCCTGAGTAAGATACTCAAGGTGGGGGATGAGGACACCACAGTAGTGGATGGAGACAGTGAAGTGGAGCCACAAAGTGGCAGTGGTGAAATGGTGGCGGCAAACCTCTGCCACTCCTTTCCAAGGTGGTTTCTGCTCTCAGTTTGGAGGCATTGTCATCAGAGTGCAAGGGTTCATCTAGGGTGGTGGTCACACCTTCTGCCACAGACAGCTGCAGTGGCAGCCAAAGTCTCTGGGCAGCAGTGCTCCAAGCTAGGCATGCCCCTTGGAGGAGGAGGTTGGGAGTCATACAGCCTGGAGGATTTACTGGGCTTTTTTCCAACCTGTCCTCCTGCAGCCATAGCAGCTCCAACCTCAACAGTGATTTGAAAGGAGGAGCAGGCAAAGCCATCACTGAAATTACTTCCAGATCAGGCATCGGGCCGGGGGGGGCGCGATATGACTGAGGCCAAGGACATATGATAAAAAAGAGTGGGTTCAAAGCCAATGCAAGCCTGACAGGATCTAGATTGCTAGACATCCTCCTTCTCTCAGATCTGAAGCTGGCATTACTTCTCCCAGCTCTGGAAACTATATTAAGCTTTGGGGCAAGTACCTTTTGGTGAATGGGATAATAACAATAATAATAATGATGATGATGATGATGATGATGATGATGATGATGATGATGATGATATTTGGTATTTATATACCGCCTTTCTTGGTCATCAGATTGCTCCTTTGACTTTAATTCAAGGCGGTTTACATAGGCAGGCATTTTCTAAACCGCAAGGGTTTTTACAAATCACAAAGTTCTAATCTTACAAGAACAACTACATGCAGATGACACTTTCATCGTCCGGTCCTTCTTTCTTGCTGCACAATTGCCTTCTGCCGGCTGGCAATCTGCTTCTTTGCTCTCACCAAAGAGCAGCTGGCCCAGCACAACTCCCCTCTCACAGGCAGCTGAGACAGCTCAGATCTTATCAGCCGCATTCTTGAGGTCTGCCACACATGGAAGCTTCTGGTGGTCTCAAACTGGCGACCTTCGGATCTTATCTTCGGGCATTACTGCGGCTTTAACTGCAGATAACATCAGCTTTTTCCAAGTGTTATGTCACAGTCTCACTGGATTGAATATACATGTCCCAAAGCTTAATATGGTTTCCAGAGCTGGAAGAAGTAATGATCTAATCTTCAGATCTGAGAGAAGGAGGATGTCTAGCAATCTAGATCCTATCAGGCTTGCACTGGCCTTGAACCCACTCTTTTTTATTGCATTTCCTTAGCCTCAGAAAGAGTATTGAGAAAACAGCTTTTTTCACTCCTGTCCTCCTGGGCGTCATGGGCTATGGCAATTTCATGAATGTATCCACCATTTCCATCACCTTGAAAATGGCATTTATGAGACTACCAAGTCATCTCATACCACTGCAGTGAGTCACCTTCCCCGCTTTTCAGCCCTTAGTAAGTCTTCCTCCTCCACAATGATGATGCTTTGTGAAAGGCCAGCTCCTCAGGGTCTTTTCCTGGGTCTCCAGGCAGTAAACCGGAGGTGGGCCCTTGCTGCTCACTAAGGAGAAATACTTCCCACCCCCCACCCCCACCCCAAGCAAGGATGTGCCACTCATTCACTTCTACAGTTTGTAATGTATCCTCTTTGTTGTTCATTCAAACAGCAGGAAAGTTGGGTTATGGACTGTTATGGACCTGGGGCTGGGCTCAATAGGCCATTCAAACATCTCTGTACTGAGACTTGGCAAACCATGTTTGCCATGTGCTGGTTTCAGCCACATCAGTCAAACAATTCCCAAATGTGCAGGTTAGGAAGCAAATTGAACCATCCTCTAGAACTACCCAGGCTTTGCACAAAGGCTGAATGCTAGAGGTTAGTTGCATAAGTCTGTAAGATTTTATTTCTGCTGATTTCTTTATATTACTCTTCCAGCTGGCTCTCTGTGGCCTCCCTCTTGCAAATTCTTCTAAAAGCTATTTGACCTGAACCAGACTGACAGTTCCTTTTACCACCTGCAAGCTGTTTTCCACATGTCTACAAGAATCATCAGGTCTGTAACTTCTTGATAGGCAGAGCACAGCCCATGAAGATGAAACCTCGGTGCCCTTTTTAGTGAATACACACACAGAAAGAAGGCTGAGTTGAAATTAGCCTGTTTACTGCTTATACCGACTTATATACCTAATTTCCATAAGCATTGCTTATGGGAGTTAATTTTAGAGATGGAAGTGTGATAACAAATGGTGGTAAGTATTGTGTTCATATACATGAGTCTTCATGTAGTGGATGAGTGTCACATGTCTTCCCACACACAGCTGTCATGTGTGAGCAGGTAGTCTCAGGTGCTCATCCCACTCAAGAAGAGTGGGAGAAGCAATGGCATGAGCTGGACATCAACATACTAAGATACTGGCATGGAAACATATGTGACAACATATGTGACAACATATGTGTAGTGAAGATGAACTGCATTGCTACTACATGAAGCCTTAATACATGAACTTTGGTTTAGAAGCTGTTATTCTCGCACACCCTCCTCTCAGGAAATGCTAGATGAAAATATTTTAATTGGCTGATTCAATAATTCTGCCCCACCTCCATGGGATTAGGGTTAGGGTTCAACTCACTGTAAAACAGTCTATAGAATGGATAGGAGCTGCATGTTACCATAGTAGCATAACAATGCTGCTGCAAGCAAAAGAAAAATAGCTTTACTGGACATTGCCCTTTGGAAATGTGCATCTTCATTAAATCTAAGACACGACTCCCACAATTTCTTGTACCTGAAACTGTATTTTTTGGTCAATATGAGGTACACGGAACTGCTTCAGGAAACGTTCATCTTCACTCCAGAAAAGGCGGATGTCAGGGATTCCGTATAGGATCATGGCCAGCCTCTCTAGTCCCAGGCCAAATGCCCAACCAATTTTGTTCTCAGCACCAGCTGTAATGACACACACACAAAAAAAACATTCAAGGGCTTAACAGTATGCATGAAAGATTAGTACTAATAGGGACACAGCTAAAGGAGGATAAAGTAAAGGTCTGCAAGCCAGATGATGGGTCTGCTACTTTTGCAACTAATGGTGCAATTATCTGTGGATTTCAGTAGTATAGGGAAATCCACTGAACTGTTTCCAAAGGATGGTGGGCAAGACATCCGTTTTCACGCTGGTGCTTCTGAGCTGATTCAGGGCACAATCCTAACCTGGAGTTAGGCTGGCACAGTTAGACCAGCAAAGTTTGGCTGGCACAAGGGCCACCGTAAAACCAGTGATGTCATGCAGGGGGTACGCAGGGGTATGCGAGTACCGGTTTCTAGGATTATGGCTGGCCCCGCCCATTCGTCCGCCCACTCGTCGACTCCGCCCCCTGCAACGTTTGAATTTCCTGCATGTTTGAGTTGCCTGCACGTTCTCAGAGCCAGGGAGGCAGCGAGCAGAGCCTTGCCTTGCCTTGCCACTGAAAAATGAGCTGCTCTGGGGTTTTGGAACTGTTGGGTCACTTTAACATGACGACAGGCCTCCTTAACATGTTCTGGGGGTGCTGTGGAATACTGTTGCAACTCTTGGGTCAGTTTAAAATTGTCTGAGGCCTCAAAAAGGGCTTTTTTCATGTCACTTCCTGCCACAACCTCACTTCTGGCTTATGATGTCACTTCTGGTGGGCGGGTCCCGACACGTGCCAATCAAAAGTGAGTACCTGTTCTTAAATCATTTAGATGACACCACTGCGTAAAACGGATTTGGACCACTCTCTGAGTCAGGGAGGATGGCACATTTCTGTGTGCTGGCTGCTCTGACTCCAAGCATACTTTATTTTACATACTTTATGGTGTCCCTTCTGCCGGCCAAACTTAGTTGGTCTGTGCCAGCCTAACTCCAGGTTAGGATTGCACTCTCAAGCATGCAGAAAAAAGTACATGGTACATTCTTTCCCCATCAGAAAGAAGGAGAAAAGCACATATTCAAGTGCTTTCTGTCTTCACCATCTTCTTTAATGTGGAAATCTAGCATGCTAGGGGGAAGATTTAGTGCAGCGATTGTCAACCTTTTTCATTTCATAGCACACAGACAAGGCACTAAAATTGTCAAGGCACACCATCCGTTTTTTGACAATTGACAAGGCCAGTGACATCAGACAATTGACAAGGCCAGTCAATGACAATTGACATCTTGCCAGTGGGGGTGGGGCTCACATCCCCCATCATCACTACTAATAAATGAACCAGCCCAAGTTCCCACGGCACACTGATGTGCCACGGCACAGTGGTTGAAAATGGTTGCCTTGAAGTATTCTGTTTAACAATTTAAACAGATTTAAACATTTAAATTTAAACATTTAAGCAAATTGTATTGTTTTAATTTTGTTTTTAAATTGTTTTTTAATGTTAAAGTTTGTATTTTATTGTGTTTTGTTTTGTTGTAATGCCGCCTTGGGTGCCTTCGGGCAGAAAGGCAGGATATAAATCCAATTAAAATAAAATAAAATAAAATAAAATAATAATAATAATTTCATCCTAGAACATTCAAAGTAAAGAAGCAGCACTGAACCCTGGCTAATCTAAACGTTGATGTAATAATGCAGCCAATAATACAAGAATCAAGCCAGAATGCATGTGTGTGAGTGTGCGCGCATGTGCGTTGCTTATAAAAAACACACCTATGTCAAAAATGTCTCTGATTCACTAAAGGTGACATGAGAGAGAGAGAGAGAGAGAGAGAGAGAGAGAGAGAGAGAGAGAGAGGACTTTTAGCCTGCTAGATTAGTAGACTAGTTCAGAAACAGCATCTCTGAATTGATTCCAAATACAATACAATACAAACCTTTATTAGGCATACATAAATTAATATGTAACAGTACCATACAAAACAACAGACCAAAATATCATTCCAGTATAAGAAGGATATAATAAAAACAAAAAACAAAAAGAAACCAGACAGCCAATCTCTTTGGAATCACAACTCCTTAACACTAGATACCAATAGCTTGGAATGTTTCAAACTGGTCAGATTCAAGAACTGAGCGACTGGGAGAGTTATATGCTCATTATTGCACTCCAACAGAAATTGGATGATGGCATTCTCTGAATACCCTGTTTTAGTTTGTAGCAATGGAACAAGGTATTGTTGTCTTAGCTCTTGGTACCTGACACAGCACAACATAATATGTATGAGAGATTCTACCTCGCCTGAGTTACAATTGCAGAGGCATTTTGCCCTCGGAATGCTTCTAAACCTACCAAGTAGGTCATTAGATGGCATCACATTACAGCATGCCAATGTAAAAGCCCTCCACTCAGACGGAACCAATTTTCCAATTGGTTCCAAAAGTAAAACCAAGACAGATTTATCTGGCACCACATCCATCATGATCAAAATGCTACTGGAATGATGTCACATCAAACACTTATTTTTTACCCCAAATTAAAAATAACATCATTTGCATTGCTCGTGTTCACTCCATCCCACTCCCTGTCACAGGGCTGAAGAGCTTTCACTGTCATCTGTACATCTCTCTGCGGACATGCAGCTTCATCTTACCTACAGCCCTGCTTCTCCTTTTAACTGAGCCAGCTTTGCCCTCCCCACCTTTCTCCAAAACCAAGCTCTACATCCAAAGCCTACCTGCATCCAAAGCCGTGATGTTTGAAAAATTAATTTATATCCTACCTTTCAGTCTGTATTAGGTTCACATTAGCTCACAAAACAGAATAAAACAACATTAAACTGTCCCCTCCTCCAATTAAAATATGAAGCAGATATAAAAACAGCACTCAAACAGCAGCAAAGTCAGCAGCAGAAGCAGGCCAACAGTAATAAATCAGGCTAAAAGCCCAACTAAACATACACCAAATGTGTTATTAAGATCTGTGCTTGAGACTGAAAGTGTCTTTTCGCTAACGAAAAAACAGGTCATCACAGATCAGGATCGTGGTGGCACAATTTTCTCACCAAAAGTCCCCTCCTTTCCCCGAATCAGCTATTGGAATCAAGCTCCCTCATGGGATCATATTTGATGTACTGTGCTTTCAGTGCCAGACAAATTCCTCCTTATTTCTCCATGCTTTCCAGCATATCATCTAAACTTGCTTTAATCTGAAGATTGTTCCTGCTATTGCTGGGTCTTTATCACTCTCCTCTGTTTTTTCTCCTGTTCTGCTGTACTGTATAGATTAGATTACAACTCAATATTCAACATGAAGTGGGCTGGATCAGACATAACAGGAAACCATGGCTTCCCACTATGTGAATAAGCCTGGGAAAGTTGCAGGTTCCCTCCTCCCCTTAACACCTTAGCTCTGTTGTGGAGCCGTGCCATCTCTGTCCTGGTTTCTCCATGGCTCTTGTGAAGCCAGGAACTGGTTTAACTCTAACTCCAAGCCAGAATGTGAAGGAAACTTCAAATTCTACTTTGGTAGCCAAAATTAAATGGCAGCTCACTGATTCACATGAGCTGCAGTTTAAAGAACCTGGTTTCCAGCTGTGCAGATAGAAAGAGGAAGGGTATTATGCCATTGTACAAATAGATGGTAAGGCCACACATCTGGAGTACAGCGTACAATTCTGGTCACCACACCTCAAAAAGGACATAGTGGAGCTGGAAAAGGTGCAGAAGAGAGCAACAAAAATGATTATGGGGCTTTCTCCCTTATGAAGAACGACTGCAGAATTTGGGGTTCTTCAGTCTAGAAAAAAGGCGCCTGTGACCCTGCTGAAGGTGCATTCTGCCAGTACTAGTCAGGGATAGGATTGGATTCTACTTAATTTTGCCACCCAAGATAGGCAAAGGTCTAACTCAAACGTCACTCACTACCATGACAGTGGGATTTCATTTTCTTAGCCCCTTGCAACCACTGGCATAGCTAATGAAAGTGTAGCCCAGGGCAGAGGGAAAGATGATGCCCTGGAAGAGATGTCACAATAGGAAGTGACATCACTGTTGTATTTTCGTTTTCTTTGTTTTTTGGCCATAACACTCCTATTTGTTTCATTCCATTCTGCATTAAATTCTGCATCAAATGGTATATAACATGATTATATACCATTTAATCATACATACCAACGATATAATTATTAATACATACCAAGATTCTTACAATTTTGGCCACTACTGTTAAGCTCAGCTTGTTGCCCAGTGCAATTGCACCCACCTTGCACTTCTTTAGCTACGCCACTACTTGCAACGTATTTCTGCAGAAAATGGCTACCTATTAGAATTTTGTCTATTGCTTGTTAGGCCCACCATTCTTTCTTTCAATACTGTGAATTGCTCACTTCAGTTATCAGCCCTGGTTGTTTTTGAAAACACCCATTCCACTTTCATTTGCATTGTGTCATTGGTTTTCTAGTCATAAGGCTGCATAAACAGTTCCTCTTGCCAGACTGTGTTTTACTCACAAGGAGGAGGATGGCATGGCAAACAGATGGTTTAAATATTGGTGCAAAAGGGTCAACATACCCCATCAAAATGCCAACTATTCCAACTTTTTCTTGAGAGACTCACAAGTACCAGCTTTACACAGTTCGCTCACATCATCCAGGCCAGATCTGGACAGAAACAGGGAACAAATGCAGCACACAGTGCAGCTATGCAGTTTAATAGACACACACTACCAAATAACTCAGTACACAAATCTGCAAATAATCATTTGCTGCTGTTGTTGTGCACAGAGTTTAACTTCAAAGTAAGCAGCACCACTGTCATTTAAAGAAATGGATGATAAATGAAATGTCAAAGTCCCATAATCCTATAATTACCATTTAATGACAGTTAATGCCATCTTATTTCCTTCTAGACATTATCTGAAACGCTAAAGGGGCCACTGTGCCTTTTAAGAGTCACCCTTACCATCAAGTTGCATCTTGCTTATCATTATCTGAAATATAATTGAAAGACTACAAAAATAAATAAAAAACAAAATTGGCAGACAGATCTTAATTGCATGCTCCTTTCCTAACTAGTTTGAATCTTGTCAGCAGATCTCAAAAGAAAACCACAATGGTATGTGCTGGCATTTGATCTCCCGCTCATCACTGCAAGCCCATTTTGAGCATCAATCAGCATAGTTAATAAATTAAATGTAAAACATCAACATTTAAAATTGCTGGAATGCTATCAAAAATCCTAGAGGTTTTCTTAAAAACAACAACCACCAAAAAACTGCAAGCACTTAATCATGGAGTTAGTCCATCTACAACATCCCTAAGTGTTTCCCTGTAAATGTCCCTTCTCCATTATGAGGTTCAGAACTGTTCCACTCAATAAGCAGGGTGAAGTGGCAGCCTCAGGTGGCGACAGGAAATGGATAGGGTTGCCATGCCTCCACGATGGTCCTGGAGTCTTCAAGAATTAGCACTGATCCTCAGGAGAAGACTTAAAGCAATTGTGGATATTTTAATAGGATCTCCTTGGCTAAATGACATTCTATCATGTTGGAGGAAAAAAGCTCCAGGAATAACTTCAGTAAAAATTGGCAACTCTAATGGTGGACTGATGGTGGTAGGCTTCTAATATACTTAATTAAACTTCCTGAAAATGATTTAGGGCGCAATCCTAAACTGAGTTAGGCTGGCATAAACTAAGCCAGCAAAGCTTGGCCAGTACAAGGGTCACCATAAAGTATGTTTGGACCACTCTCGGAGTCAGAGAGGCCAGCATAAAGATGTGAGCCATCTTTCCTGACTCTGAGAGTGGTCCAAACACACTTTATGGTTGCCTTTATGCTGGCCAAACTTTGCTGGTTTAGCTTATGCTGTTTAGGATTGTGCTCCTCATAGGACACAAGGGCTGCATTCTTATATAAAAGTATAATCAATAGATTAGAATCAATGCTACATTTTGTATTTGGTTCTTGAACAGCAGCAACTCAAAAAACCCCTTTTTCCCTTAGCCAAGGAAAAGCTAAAACAGTAAAGAACAGGCACCGCGCTGGCTCCAGGTCAAGCTGTTCCTAAAAAGTAACCAAAGATAGTAGCTAACAGTAGCTAACCGCAGACATAGCTCAGCAAGGTAACTAACTACTAACAGGAAAAACAAAGATAGAAATAATCGTGTCTAGTACAATGCTGATGCTAGGACTTATGCAATCAAATGTTTTTCAAATCGCTAAAATGTTGTTTCCACTGTTATAACCTTGTGCTAAGATGTAATAATAAAGTAACCTGTTAGTCACATGCGCTCTGCCAAATGCTAAAACATTTGTATAATCAATAATGTATAGTTCCGGGGTGGACCTATAAAAATAAGTGGAACCCTAGATAAAATTGCACTGCTGTGATTTGGGCATCTGCCCCACATCTGTGCCCAGCGAGGTACACGCTGAATAAACTGCTTGGACTCTTGCTAAGAACCGGAGTGGTCTGTTTACTTTAAACTAAACAACGCAGAGAGCTCATGCGCCTTACACTCCCACAGCGGAGATTATATCTATATCTTCCAGACAGGACTGGAGGTTTCCTACAGTTGTGTCCAGACGGTAATCTGAGCAGGGCTGGCCTTAAGTCAAAGTGACCAATGTTGTCACATTGGGCCCCACACTTCAGGGCCTCCTGCATCAGATATTGGGATTTCTATGGGCTGTACGTCAGTGGGGTGAGTAGAGCAGTTTACCCTTGGGCCTCCCACCTGTGCCTGCATCCGAACTGCCCAAAATGGGACTCCTGAAGACAGTTGGTGGTGATTTTATCATATTGTAACATCAACAGAAGTCATGAATCTCACTATTCTGTAGATGAAAGTGATGAATCTAAAAAGTCATGAATCTAACTATTTCCAGGTGCCACACATTGTGTATGGCACCACAAGTGCTACTTGTGGTGAGTGGGGGACCCCGCAGGATGGGTGGGGGCACCACAGGAATGCCTCGCATTGGGCCCCACCACTCCTGGAGCCGGTCCTGGTTCTGAGGGCCAGGGATGCCACATGTGCCCCCCCCCCGCAGAATGCTTTCTAAGGGCCTTAAAACGTGTCTTTCTGTTTTCCCCGAAAAACTAGAAGTGATGTTTTAAGGCCTTCTGGAGCCCCTAGATGGCATTGTGCAGCCTCCCAGGCCTTCAGAACAACCTACGGACATGAGAGGAGCACAACTCTAGTCGCACTGGGAGTGAGAGTGCCCTGACCTGCGGATTTGTTTATCCACGAGTTTCTGCATCTACAAGGCTTCAAGGAATAGAACTCCCATGGATGCCAAGTTACCACTACCTCAGCATCTTAGCAAAACTGAATTCAAGGGAAGATAGATGGGGGAGTGATAAACAGGTAAAGGAATATTACAAATCACAGAGGTAAATCACAAAAGTATAGTCTGTGAAGATGTTAGTGAACGTTGGCAGTAAATTCCTCCCTATTGGCAACAAACAACCCAATCCTATCTAACTTCCTGTGCAGCAATGTAGCAGTGTCAATGTGGCATCTGTAGCATCATACTGGGGAGGGGGTTGGCCTCTGGAGGGCCTCTGGGAAGGGAACATATGAGAAGGGAAGGCCCAAGCCAGCCTGGTGGGTCTACTCTGACATGCACCAGTTATAAAGCAGGCAGGCACAACTGGATCTATGAAGGTGGTTCATATTCAATGGAAGAAACTGCTGCCAAACTTGCCTCATTCCTGGGCAATCCACCCTCCTCCCCATCCCTGTGGCCTCGTTTTGCCCCTCCTCCCGTGTGAGCCTACCTTCATCAACAGGCCTCCATGGAGCCAATGCTGCACTCAGGGCCTCTCCAACCTCACTGCTGGTGTTCTGGAAGTGCATGGCTCAGTGCGCTTTCAAAAGTGCTGTTTGCGATGGCGGGCAGCGCAATCCTGCCCTAGATGCAGCATCGATGCAATATTGTTGCATCAACACTACATCATTAACACCAACACGGGGGCACCGTGGCACCTCTGTGTTGGTGCTAAAGCCCTCAGGAGCGCACCGAGGAGGCTGAAGCCTCCCCTCCAGTAAGGGTGCGAATGTGCCCTTGCCGCGGGGAGGCTCCAGCCTCCCCAAAGCAGTGTCGGATATGGCGCTGGCTAGCCGGCTTTGCCATTCCAGCGCTGCTTAGGATTGCGCCCTGAAAAACATATCGTACCACTGGAACACTAGTTCCAGAATATAGCAGGCACAATCCCAGTTCCAGCAGGCACTGGAACGCTAGTTCCAGAAGGATTGGGCCGTAAAAGTCATGAATCTGTTTCTTGACTAGCATCAGTCAAAAGAAAGCTGGGCTTTATTATTGCAAATATAGCTGGCAAATCCATGTGGTGCATAGTGATGAACCAAAGAATAGTTCTAAGCTTCAAGATGTTAAGAGCCACTAAGCTAGGTCTCCACAGCAACAATATACTTGTCATTAGCAATTACCCTGCTTTAACAAAATAGTTGGCTTCTACCAACCTCAGCTACAGTGTGTGCTTGCCATGCAAATATGGAATGCAGCATTTCTACATACTGCTATGTCTCCTGAAAGGGGAATGAGGATCACAAACAGTGGCCAAATCATGCAGGCATACATACACATGGTGATGACATTAGTACGGTGATTGGCATTAAAAGCCTGTCCTATCCCATATAGGGATATAGGACTATAACACCACGTTGAATATAAGAACTGGCTCAATGCTTTACCTTTTTCCCCCTATGACTACAGGACAGGGAGGGGTAGCTGAAATAAGGTCACAAGAAACACAGGTTGCCCAAAAATATATGCTCTTTAAACACATATTTGACCCACTGCACACAATTTACCACTCTTCTTCTTCCCCAGTATATCTTTACTCTTGACCTTTTGAAATGGTTGATTAGGCAGTATTTGCTAGCTGCACAGCAACCTAGATTCATGTCACATAGTTTAGGCCATAAAAAGCAACATCCTCGTTAGAATTAGGCTATTAAGATTGCAATCCTAACCTGGAGTTAGGCTGGCACAGTTAGGCCAGCAAAGTTTGACTGGCTCAAGAGATACCATAAAGTATGTTTGGAACACTCGGAGTCAGAGAGGCCAATATGCAGACATGCAACATTGTCCCCGATTCAGAGAGTTGTCCAAGCACGCTTTACAGTGTCCCTTATGCTGGCCAAACTATGCTGGCCAAACTTTGCTGGCCTATCTCCAAGTTAGGATTGTGCCCTAATACAAAACATGGATCAGAATCTCAGGCTAATCAATTAACTGAACACCCTCCTTGTCCACAAATATGAAGTCATTCTTGGGGTAAGATTAACCACGAATAACCATAAGCATTCTTCACATATGGCAATCCAGAATTTTATGAGAACAGGCTGCATGACAAGCTTGCAGGGAAACGGTCAGGAAATTATGCTACACGATGATAAGATAGAGCAGGAAAAGCTAAACCCATGCCAGGGTGGAGGACTTTTATAAAAGTGTAGCAACACAATCTGGGAAGAGGAAAAAATCTGCCATCTAATTATGTGGAGAAAGGATTTTTTAAAAAATGTACATCATGATGATATCATGACCTGGTTATAGGGGAGAATTGAAATACAGAATGGGGATGAAGTTATTAGTGGCTGCTGCATAATGTGCATTTCAGTTCTCATATGAGTGAAGCACAAATTTGCTTCATTTATATGAAAACACCAGTAATCAAAAAGAGAAAGAATGAGTAATACGGATAAGTTGACGGAAGGAATAGGCAAATTAGGGGGAAAATACAAACATCTAGGGTGGTCAGGAAGGATCACTAGGGCATGCTTACTCATTCTTAGACCATTTTCACATGAGGCACCAAGAAATACATCTCAGACTCTCTTGTACTATTTCATAGATGCAGGACACAACCTGATGGTATGTGATGCTGTAGGCTTACTGAAACTAATCAGGTCTGATCAGTGCTTGAATGAAAGAAATTCCATGTATACCGCCTTGAGCTTCATCATTCTACATATAATAGTAAATAACTAAAAACAAATGTGTGAAAAAATGTAGAGTAAAAAGAAATTCAGCTTTTCAACCAGCGCAGATGTTACATTCATGTTATATATTCATGATTTAAACACAAACCTATTTATGCCTCACATTGAAGACACCCTCAGGCCATTCCTAATGTAGTTAACCAGTGGATTGTTCTACTTCTCCACAGTGTGCTAAGCTTTCCTGATCCAGCCTCATCTATTTTCATGTCCATTTACTACTGGCTGAGAAACACTGGAGGTGAAGGTTACACGAGGGAGCAAAATGAAATTTGCACATTATGTCTCTGGAGAACGAGGCAACTCACATTTCAGTTAGCCCTAGAGGTGTGCCCAAACCATCATTTTCTCGTTCACCTTGGATCAGAAATTGTTCTTCAGACAGCCAGACAAATCAAAGAAAATGCAATTAAAAAAAGTCTGCCACAGCTGCACAATGTCATCACAGAGTGAGTCCCCCCCCCCATTTGCTCTTTAATACATATTGCCAGAATAATTGCAGCTGGAATTGCAATATCTAAAAGCCAGGTCAGATATCACATCTCTTGTCCAAACTTTTTGCCTTGTGCCTCATCTCAACAAACTTAATGTGCAATTTAAGGATAAGAACACTGGATCAGAGTAAAAATCCAACCAGTCCAGCGTTCTGTGTTCAATAGAGGCTAGTCACTTTTGGAAGCCGACAATGAATGGCATGAAGACAACTATCCAAGGAGTTTGCTAGTGGCTTCTAATCATTATAAATGGATATGGAAATTCCATTTTGGAGAATCAGATGTATTAGCCACAGATGTACTTATCCCCCAGAAAACCTGAAGGCATTTAAACTATTAGAAGCCTTTTAAACTAATGGTCACCACCACAGCTTGGTAATCATCATTATTAGTTGACAACAACTTACATGACTGCAGTAGCTGGAAAATGTGCTTTCTATGTGAAGCTACTGGCAGCCAATATGATCATCCGACGTGGTTCAAACATTGTACATGTGAGCCCGCATTAGAGTTGCATAAGAAAAATAATCATTTAACAATAAATGTGGTAGTGGGGCAGGCAGTGGGAGGAATAAGGCAGGGAGGGAGGAACACAGGCAGGGAGGGGTTGTGTTAAGGATGGAAAGGGGAGATTATCATAATCAGCTGCTCCACTGATATTTTATCTCATAAGAACATAAGAACATAAGAAGAGCCCTGCTGGATCAGACCAAAGGCCCATCTAGGCCAGCTTCCTGTATCTCACAGCGGCCCACCAGGTGCCCCAGGGAGGCATGAGACAACAAGATGCTTGCATCCTGTTGCTACTCCCTTGCACCCGGTACCAGTAGCCCTCCACCTTTGTAAGGAGGTTGCACAATCCATCATTGCCTATAGCCCACGATGGACCTTTCCTTCAGAAATCCGTCCAATCCCCTCTTAAAGGCATCTAGACCAGATGCCATCACCACCTCCTGTGGCAAAGAGTTCCACAGATTAACTACCCGCTGGGTAAAAAAGTACTTCCTTTTATCTGTTTTAACTCTCCCAACCCTCAGTTTTAGCGGATGCCCCCTGGTTCTGGTGTTTTGAGAGAGGGAAAAGAACATCCCTCTATCGACTCTATCCCTTCCATGCATAATTTTGTATGTCTCAATCATGTCCCCCCTCAGGCGCCTTTTTTCTAGACTGAAGAGCCCCAAACGCTGCAGTCTTTCTTCATAAGGGAGGTGCCCCAGCCCCGTAATCATTTTTGTCGCTCTCTTCTGCACCTTTTCCAGCTCCACTATGTCCTTTTTGAGATGCGGCGACCAGAACTGGACACAATATTCCAGGTGCGGCCTTACCATCGATTTGTACAATGGCATGATAATATTGGCTGTTTTATTCTCAACCTCTTTTTTAATGACCCCAAGCATGGAATTGGCCTTCTTAATTGCTGCTGCACACTGGGTCGATACCTTCATTGAATTGTCCACCAGCACCCCAAGATCTCTCTCCTGAGCTGTCACAGACAGCTCAGAACCCATTAGCCTATAGGTGAAGTTTTGGTTTTTTGCCCCAATGTGCATCACTTTACACTTGTCTATGTTGAAACGCATCTGCCATTTGGCTGCCCATTCCCCCAACTTGGAGAGACCCTTCTGGATCTCCCTTCCTATCTACCTCTTCAGGTCCACTCAGTGACGTGATTGGTTGTTGGTCCATTTCCAAAGTTTTGGTTGTTACCCTTGAAGTCCTAAGTGGCCTAGAACCAGACACCACTGAGGTCATCAGAGAGACCCCTCTTATTTGCTCTGCCACTGGCAAAGCTGCCAAACTGGCTGCAAAGCAAGAAGGGACGAGCTCTATGATGGCCCCCTATGGGTGGATCTTTCTGCTGTTGGTAATCAGATTGGTTCCTTTGCCTGTGTTCCAGTGTCATCTGAAGTTCATTTATTTTCATATGGGGACCATATAGGGAAGTAATTTAGTTGGTTTGGTTATGATTGATCTCTCCTACTAAGGTTTTGCATTATTGCACTATTGTCTGAAAATATTTGTGAAATTGTTCTGTTATTTTGTTTTTAGGATATTGTAAGATGCCATACACACCTACTGTGGGAGGGGAAAGGAAGGGTTTATATATATTTTTTAATGTTCAAAATGGCCTTCGTCTCCTGCCAAACCAGTTTATCTCAGGCCCCAGACTCAATGCTGAGGAAGGTTTCTTCAAGTAGTCCATCTGCAAATAATGCAACAGGACTATTGGTCAATAGACTTTCTGTCCAAGGATTCTTGAGCCTTTTTGCCTATAAGGTCAGCAATGTAAGTACATATATTGACCCATTTAGGGTGCAATCCTACCCTGGAGTTAGGCCAGCACAAGGGACGTGCACTGTCCTCCCTGACTCCAAGAGAGGTCCAAATGTGTTTCTGGTGTGTTTGCAATGCTCCTGGGCAAGCAAAAGTCCCTTATGCCGGCCTGACTCCATGTTAGGATTGCACCCTTAACAGAATAGCTTCTGTAAGCAACAGGGACAAAGTTCACATCAACCTTCTGTATGCACATAATGTCTATATTACATATTCCCTCATATACTATGTAGGAGATGAAGAAATTCCCAGTTATGTCTTCAGACTTTATATAAACCTTTTTGGCAAGATAAGGGATGACACTATGCTGAGAATGTCATAATTATTATGGTATATTTGACTTACATGGAGTTAACCAGGGGGAAGCACTCTATCTGAGAGTAAAGAAGATTGACTGGAATCATACAAGTCTTTAATACAAAAGATGGATGTCTGGCCTTGGGAGGTAATTTAGTGAAAGTGAAGCCTGAGCTCAGTTTGCAACCTTTCACAGATGTCGATGGTCATTATCCATCTGTATATGAGCCTGTTTATAATCTGCCCCGCCATACCCACCCACCTAAAAGTGGCCAAGGACTAGGCTGGTTGGTATCAGAAAATCAAGGACCTCTGAGACTAGCACACAATATTCTCTCTTGTTTACTTTTCTGGATGATCTGTGATAATGAGAACACATACAACTGCATGCTGTAACTGCCAGTCTATTTCAGATCATTGGCAGGGACAGACCGTGTCCAGGCCCCTACTGATGCCTCCCCTGGAGTGTTCTACTTCATGCATGCAGCATGCGGAATGAGTCAACTCTTAAATTGTTTTAGTAGTTGAGGAAGAAAGAAAGTCTCCCCGCACCTCACTCACTCTTTCAACCAATGTTGTTAGACTTAAAAGCAAGTCTAATCTAACAAAGGCTGAAATCTACATGCGTGGCCTTAGGCTAAGGGGCTTCCCCTATCAGTCTAAGACACGGAACACCAAGAGTGCAGAGAAAGTGTCTCAGCTTAGGGGGTCTGGCTGCTAACAACAGTGACTCCATATTTGGGGGATGAGACTAAAACTGACCTTTTGTTTGCTAAGATGATCAGACAGCCTTACCCCCTTACCCAGTGTCTTGGTCCTTGGGATAACACCACCACAGAACCAGTTTATGTCAGTAGCGTTTGCAAGAACAGCAACATGCGCTAGGGGAAACATACAGCAATATTGAAAGAAGGGAGAAGGAGAGAAAAGGCACTTGAGTGGGGTGGAGTGGAAATTTACCACCTATTGAAAGTATATTGCGTTGAAATGAGTATAAAAGGCTGGCTGCATCCCACCGAACTTTGCACTTGATTTGAGAACATTCTTCCTGTGCCTTGTTTGGCACCTGTAATAAATAGCTGTTTCTGCATCTTCCACTCAGGGTGCAATCCTATCCAACTTTCCAGCACTGACATAGCTGTGTCAATGGGGCATGTGCTGCACCCTGCAGTTGGGGGGGGCAGTCATGGGGGCCTCCTCAAGATAAAGGAATGCTTGTTTCCTTACCTGGGAGCTGTATTGCTCTTACCCCGGTGCTGGAAAGTTGGTTAGGATTGTGCCCTCATGTGTTATTGGATCGGGGCACACTGGGCACGACCCCATGCTGGCCTCAGGTTTAGTGGGGCAACACTGGGGTTCCTTGTTTACAGTATTGTATATGCAGGAGGGAGAGCGAGAAAGAGACAGAGGGAGAAGTTCAGTGGCTTAAAATGAAAACATATCTTCTTGCATGCATAGCAATGCCTCAAGGTGATTGAAACAGTTTCTTCTCACATTTGAGCTGAGAGTGAAAACACTGCAGTATTTTCAAGAGCCAAAAGTCTACAGTTTTTGGACTGCAACCAGGGCTCTGACACTGTCACATCTTATAAGCTAAACAGGGTCAAGCCTGTGCAGCACAATTGCAGCCTGGGTTATTATTAGTCAACTCATATGTTAGTCCACAAGTTGTACATTGACTTATTAGGCAGCCATTGTTTGCGGTAGTCCCTGGCCTATACCTCCCCCTAAGTGCCCTGCGTGTGCTAATGGACAGGATAGGAAGGGCTGGGACTTGTTTTGTTTTCAGGAGGGTTTCTGCATTGCTTCTGCAAAGGAAACAGGCTCTCTCTCTGCATTCTGTGCAATTCATAGGGAACTCACGGGAGAGATGTTTGACACTGGCACAGACCCCCACAATGGGATTTATTCAAAAGAACCCAGCTGCTTCAGGAAGTTAATATTATGTATACCTAAGGCCCATGAGCAATGAACAAACACCCAGCTAGCGCTCCAAGGGGTTTACAGACTCACCAAACACGGCATCTTGGGGAAAATGGAACACAATGTCTATGTTACAGGTGAGCAATTACAGCAAACAGAGGGAAATCAGTGCAATAGACAGAATCCAAACAGCCTCTGTGGGTTCACACAGGCATTTCTGCTCACCCTTCAGGATTTCCCAGACTGTTTTCCAGCTATTATTCCCTGCAAAGAATCAGAGCCTGACCTGGGAAGGAACAACATGTTTGGATGCAGGAGGCATTGCAGTTAAAGGGGACACCTTAACACATCTACCCCTCCACACAAGAAGTTCAACACTGCAACAATTCAACCATAGAATGGAGTGAAACCCACCTGTCATAAAATCTAGCCCAACTCTTGAGCCACAAACCTGCTTTTGGGACTAGAGCAGGAAGTAACATAAGGCACAATTCCAAGCAAGGAACTGTCAGTGTAGTTTTGGATGCCTCTTAGGCAGTCATTTGACTGCCCAAAGCAAATGCTGAATGAACAAAAGGCTGAAGTAGTACCTGTGCAAAATATATGAGTATACTTTTCCAATTAAAAAAAAAACACCACTCCAAAGATGTGCTGAAATAATATTTTAATAGGGTTATTTTCCCGTGGAGCTTAATACTAGTGTAATTCATCTGCCTTTTGTTTTTTAGATCAATGAAGTTTGACTGTTAGTCCATCCAGCATGACTCTTATAAATCATAACCTAAAGCGGCAATTCCAATCACACGTACCCAGAAGTGAGCCTCATTGAACTAAATGAAGCTTACCTCTGAGTAAACATGCATAAGACTGCACCATTCTAATACAGGCTTCATTCTTTGCAACTTTAAAAACAATAACAATATAATTAGCATTTTAGAATGTTGCAACTTTATCTGAATAAAAAATTATGAAAACCCTGACAGGTCAAGTATTGTTATCCCCAGACTGTACATGGATCTTCTAAGGCTAATAGAGAATGGATTATCTGAAGCCACGTAGTGAGTTCATGGCTGACATAAGGTTTGAACTGGAAATTTTCCAGCATACAATTCACATTTCTAAGCCATTGTGTTAGATCCTAACCCCATCCCTTGCTAGGCGGGCCTGATCCAGGCCTCTCGGATTTGCACCAACTATTTCGCTGGCGCAGATCCAAGCAGCCTCATAGCAGCCCCAAGCAGCCCCTTAGGAAGCCCATGGGGCTTATCCCGGGTTAAGGGGGAAACATTTCCTCACCCAGCGGTGAGCTCCTGCTCCTGCCTAACTCCAATGCAGGTTAGAATCGGGCTGTTATTCTCATTTCTTAAGTCTGACGGCATCCACAGAAATCAAGTCTATCAAGTTCTAAGTATCTACCAGTTTCTGCAAGGATTATAAGCACCTTGGAGGGTTTATTTTACCAAGAATGTTATAACCTAAGCAAGGGTCACTTTGTCTGGATTCAAACTACAGTCTGCATTATGGCAGACACAAACTCAAAATGGGGCAGGTGCAACTGTATGGAAAGTGGTTCACATGCTTAATTTATATCCCACTTCCCATCTCTACCCATGTCCTTGTTTAATCTTACTCCAAGGCAGGTAGACCTCACCACACACACCTCTGCCCCACATGTCTCACTGTCCTGCAATGAGCTTATTATAACTAGCCAGCATGTTGCAAATGGTCACTTCAATCTACTCTTTGGCAATATGAAGGCAATTCATAAATATAACAATCTCAAGAACTTTTGATGTGTGGAAAATTTTTGAGTTCAGAGCAGCAAAATAAGTGTTTAAAACTACAAAATAGTTTTAAAACCATTTGGGGATAACTCAATGTGATATAATTTCTACTCCTATAACAGTTATCTAGAATGACACATTAAGTTCAAAATTGAAAAGCTATTTAAAAAGCCTAAAAAAAATTCCAATGGTGTCGATGACATTCACTTTCAATGTTAATGTCCTATCTACAATGATGGCAGAGTAATAAGCTTTTAATTGAAGAAATGCAATTGTATTCCAATGAGGGACTGCATTCTGAAAGAGTACATTGTCCCTTTTCCTCAGTGTTCTTAAGATTGTACTCAAAGTTCAGGTTCCATGATAGAATGCAAAAGTTTCTGCTCAGTTACATTTATATCAGGGTATTGAGAATCCACAACTCAGTGTGAAACAATTCTTTATTGTATTTGTATCTATCTCTTCCTCTGAACCAAGTAGCTCATCCAATTCACCCCCTCCTCATCTGCACATTATCTGCAGGGGGAGGGGAAAAATCACCAATGATGTACAGATTGTTTTTCAGAAGAAGTTTGTCCACTGTTAGTGAACTTCTTTCTTACTTACTGAACCCTCAATAAACCTCCTGGGAAACCCAGGGTTTCCAAGAACATGGTTTGAAAATACAGGGCCAGTTGCACTGAACACATGAGCAAGACACAGATGAGGGGTGACTTCTGCGCATGTGCATAGTCACATTCTCCTCAATGAGGCTTTCTTCCCCCTTCTAAGCATTACATGCTAGCAAGCAGCTTACCCTGGGTGGGTGCTTGTTCCCAGGGATCCTCTGCATCCAGCGGGAACAAACCAATTGGCTGGGGGTAGGGGAAATCAGGGACAAACGCATAAGACTTGGATGGGTTCTTCCTCCCTTCACCACCCTGACCAATTGTCCTTGGCAGCAATTGTGTAACCATCTGCCAAGTGCATTGATCTGTCACCGCCTATCAGAACAAGGGCTTCTGAGGTCAGTCCAGTGGGCCCTCTGCAGCACATGGGTCCTTGGCCACTACCCAACTGGGCCAATCCCTGAAGATACACAGGTTAAAATTACTTATCTAAAACACACACTCTGGCAGGGTCCTCTTATTCCTTCCTCAGCCAGGGAGCAGTGGAAAATAGAGGCATTAGGACCATATGGGAGCACAGCATGCTTTAAATAAGTGAGTGCCACATGGGTACACCAACACACAAGGAAGAGCCTATGCAATCAACTATATTTGTTGATATAAATAAATAAATAAATTTATATGATATAAAGAAAATAAATAAATTTCTTAAATAAATTTGTGTTAGAAAGGTGCAATCAAATTATAGTCAAGGTATTCTAACAGTGAGTGCCCTGTGGCGAGGAAAAAAAGAGGGAAAAGAAGTGAAGATGTGAGACACCTGTTCCTTAACTGGGTTTCGAACATATCCATGATGTTTTATGAATGATGTGAGCTGTTTTAAAAGTCAAAAAGTGGGATATAAATCCACTAAATAAATAAATACGGTGAAAATTGCAACGATAGGTTTCTTGAGTAAGAGCTAATTCCAGATATTATGGCCCACATACAAGTAACCCCTGTGGAACAGCTATATATGAGGCAGAATTGCCCTACTGCGGTTCTTTGAAAAGTGGTTCCACTGCTGCTGCAGTGGTTGTGATCCTGCAAACACCTACAACCCATGGGCCTCAGCTGCTCAAAGCCTGTGGGTTGTCTTCGTGTGATCACAGCAGTGGAGCACTTTTCAAAGAACTCCAGTAGGGCGGTTCTGCCTCAGCAGAGACACCCTCACCACACATCGCTGCTGGGGAAGAAGACCGCACCATGCTAACCCCCCTTTTGGGCTGATGCATGTCATCTACGTCGACCCAGTGCTGGCATGAACGTGCCTTGCAAGTTTGACCAGTGCAGGGCCATTTTGGGGCGAGGGGAGACGAGAGGGGGCTGAGGGAGGGTGGGGCAGCCCAGAGAGGGGGTAGAGCCAGGATCTGGCTGTTAGGCCAGGTCTTAACCCCCTTTCCCAAGCCATGCAGCCCCAATCTGGACTCTGGCAGGGCACTTGTACCTGCTAAGCAGCAGGCACAGATCTAAGTAGCCCCATTGGCCCAGCTGGGGCTTACCCTGGGGCAAAAGGAAATACTCCCCCTGCTCCTGGTGAGCTCCAGCACAGTCCTAACCTATGCTTGGATATAGCGCAACCCTGCCGGCCAGCCTGCTCCTGCGCAAGTTAGGATTGTGCCCTCAATCACACAAATCATATTTGTCATGTTTGCAGCCCCTTCAGCTCGAACCCATTCTACACATTCTCACAAACACAGCCTCTGTGTGAGTACTACTCAGCAACAGCAGCGGCACCCACTTCAGACTCCCTAGTGTGAAGGCTGTCGTAAATCTGAAACAGCCCCTTAATCACTAGAAGAATTCAGCATTGACTTTGACCACTAAGACAGAGGAGCAGTTTTTTTTTCCCTTCCAGAATGCAACTAAAACTAAAACTGGAACATGGCCAACTATAAATTGGCAAGCTGTAGGTCAGGGACTAAACTCTCAAGGATATTTGAAACAATCTGGCTATGTTCAGAAAACAAGATTAGAAAGAAGAACATATGATGTGAACCTGAAAATTTAGGTTGTGCTTCAGCATTGATTATGGACAATCATTAGGCATCAATAGTGAAAAGTAGGCAATTGATTAAGACTGCAGTCTTGCACATGCTTACTTGGGAGAAGGTCCTATTGATCTCAATAGAAGTTACTTCTGAGTAAAAATGCATCGGATTGTGCTTTAAATCAGTGGTTCCCAAAGTCTTCCAGTGAAGGAGAGAATTCGTGGGGACAGGGCTGCAGCAGCAACATGATCCCAAGGTACATGCTGCTGCCTGGACAGAAGGGGGGGTGCTGAACTTACCTGCAGGCAGTGCAAGCCTCTGGGGGTGCGGGGAGACCCATGGAAGCTTCCACAGGTTCCCCAAGCCTCTGATTAACTAAAAATCAACTAAAAATTAACTTAAAATAAGTAATGGAAACCATTTCCATTTTCTCAATCAAAAACCAAGTTGTTTCTGATCATAACTTTCAGTTAATTGGATGCTTGGGGAACCCTGTGGAGGCCTGGGGATCCCTGTAGGTAAGTTAAATCCTTTTGTCCTGGCAGTGGCACGATCCTGGGGATTGCGTCACTGCCTTGCCCCCCCCTTAAAGGGGCATAGGGCAGTGCTTCCCAGGCACGCTGCTGTATATGACATATGGATTGTTTTCTTATCTGATCAAATATGGAAGAAATTTTTTTTAGCTTTTCAGGAGATTAAAGAAAAATGGTAGTCGAAAGAAGTACTTATGGTAGACATTTTATTCTGTGTTATCTTTCGGAAAAGAAAGAGAACATTTACACCCTTTCTGCATAAACAGACAGGACTCATTTGAGCCATCCAGGCCTGTTTGTCAGCATGAAAACCAAAAGAAAAAACTAAGGGTGCAATCCTAACCTGGAGTTAGGCCAGCAAAGTTTGGCTGGCACAAGGGACGTCGTAAAGTATGTTTAGGCCACTCTCGGAGTGAGAGATGCCAGCACACAGACCTGTGCCATCCTCCCTAACTCACACTTTACTATGGCCCTTGTGCCAGCCAAACTTTACTGGCCTAAATGTGCCAGCCTAACTCCAGGTTAGGACTGCGCCCTAAGAGTTTTACTTTCCCCCAAACTCCCTAAAAGTGGTCACTTGGCTTCTGAGCCCAACCAGCTCATCCATCTGCAAGGTCAAGAAAGAAGCTCAGTAGTCCTTGGGAGATATCCCTATTAGACACATCAAACTGTTCTACAGCAAGCAGGACCGTATTAACCCATGGCTGGGCCCCTAGGCTTTCAGGTATTTTGGCCCCCCTCCAAAACTCTTCAGGAAAAGGAGGGCACACTCCTAGACCTTGATACTGTCCCTTGTGACTGCTCCTCTCCTTGCATGGATCCCTCTCTCCCTCCCATCCTCCCGATTCCCAAGTTCGCAGGCAGCTCATTCCATGGGTCACTGATACTGCTGGGAACCCTGGCCGGACGGGGAGGAAGAAGGGGTGTATCGGTGTTGCACCACCTGTCTCTGTGGGTGGCCAAGTGCGTAGGCACCGCTGAACCCTGGCGCGCTGAAAGTGCTCAGCCCTGCAACATACATTCCACATGCCCCCAGAAGCGAGGCCAGGCATCCAGCCACATAGGTGCTGCTTGGCCCTGGCTTGCTGACCAGACTTGCTAACGAAGAAGTTTATTTTTACGCTATGTTTGGTGTCTAATTGGCACAGTTCACCAGAAACACAACATATAATATATTCAATAACATTCCCAGTTATATGAAAGTTTGGCCTAATTGCAACATCCAGTCTCAAGAAAAACAGTTATCCAAGAATCCCACAAGCTAGCCAAGGATGGAGAATTCTATTCTCAAACAAGCCAGTTGAGGTTAAAATATGCACATGGCAAGCTACGTCCAGTGTGAAATCTAAGCAATTAGACTACCTATCAGTGTTTTCCAAACTTGAAATCTGAGGCACATTTCATTCCCCTACACACACAAAAATACACAATCTTTTCAAAATTGGGTCCCAGAACAAAGGGCTGGCAACAATGACTTGGCAATTGCAAGATGGCTCAGTTAACATGGACTCTCAGCACATCTTCCCAGTGGCCAGTCAGCCAAGACTAAGGACTGGGACTGCGCTTTTTGGCAAAGGTGATGTTTCTGGGTTTTTACCATGTCTGCTAGCCTGTTAGCCCAGGCTATATTGGGGACTCCCTGCGAGTTATTATTCTCCTCAGGATGATGGCATGTCCATATATTGGAGAAGAGGGGCAGCACAATCCTATGCTGCCCGTCATGTCAACGCTATGTCATAGCATTGACATGATGGACATAGCGCCGATGCGGGGGCGCCAATTGGTACCCTCATGTTGGCGCTCGAGCAACGGGACCGGAACTGCCTGCAGCACCAGTCCTGTTGCGCCCGCGCAAAGCCTCCCTCGCGTCAGCCAAAGTCGGTCAGCGTGAGGGAGGCTCCATGTCCATTCGGACATGGGATTGGCGGGGAGTTGGGGGCGGGACATGGGCGGGCTTGGGATTTGGCCATAAGGCTGAATTGTAGGCCTGATTGGGGGCCGCGGTCTCCTCAGATCTGCTCCTGCTGTTTAGTAGGCGCAGATCCAAGTAGCACATTGGGGAGGCTGGAGCCTCTCTAAGGGTAAGGGCGCAAACGTGCACTTGCCGTTGGGAGGCTCCAGCCTCTCCAATACTGCGTTGGATCTGGCACAGGTCAGCTGGCCTTGCCAATCCAGCACAGTATAGGATTGCGCTCTGAGAATCAATGCCACATGAACCTTCCCCAGTCTGACACGTAGTGGATGCATCCAACATAGTGGCGTAATTCCTTAAAGCCCGTTTTGCAGCATATTGTTTCTCCCCAGCAAACAGTTTGGGAATCACTGCTGAGCATGATGGTAGGGAATGGCACACAGAGAAGTGAAGCCCATTAAAATCCGCAGCATCCTAATCAAATTGTTTGAAGAGTAAATACAACTTCTGGGAGGAGGCCTTTTTCCCCTGTGCAGTTTTCCTGCTCTGAATTGTCACCCCTCCTAGAGGTGCTATTTGTATTTGCAAATCCAAACTGGTTTGGATTGGATTAGAAAAATAGCACAAAAGATAAAAACCCCAGTATCATTTAAAAAACAAAACACAGATCTATTCATGGTTCTCCTGCTGCCTTGTCGAGCCCCCTCCATCCCATTGCAGAAAATCTACGTTGGACTAGGACCAGAGAGACCCAGGCTCAAATCCCTGCTCAGTCATAAAACTTTCTGGGTGACCCTGGCCCAGATACATTTCTTCAACTCTTAAGGTTGTTGTGAGGATAAATTGGGAAGGGGAAGAACACTGTCAGGTTCCAGTGTCAGAAGAAGCCTAGAAGTTAGATATACCTTATAAGTAGAGGCAGGTCTTTTGTTGAAAACTGCTTTTTGGGCGTTAACAATAGCCTTTTGGCGGTTAAAATATCTGAATAAAAACACAAAAACACCACATTTTGGTGTCTAAGATATTTTCCAGAAATTAAAATAGACTACCTCCAATTAGAAATAATACTGTGTCTGCATCTACCTAGCACATTTCTGAAGCCTTTAAAATTAATAAAAATGAGAACTTGGAATGAAAATGTAGAATAAAAACACATAACACTGCAATTTGCTACTGCAATCAAGAAATTTTTTGGAGGGAAATAACAAAAAACACATCCCTACTTATAAGCAAAATTACTTAAGCACAAGCTTTGCAGAGTATATACATATCAGCATAATTTGGTTTAGCTATACAAGATTTGTCTGGCAAAAATAAAGAATGTTTTCAGGCGATTGTAATTTGGGCTTGTACCAGGTTAAAAAAAAAGCCCTGATAAAATCAAATTATGAAGCCCCAAAAGCATTTAATAATCACAGAAACTAAGCATATGCACTAATAAAATTAACGCTAATAAACTAGGTCAATGCAGAAACAAAAGAAAGAGCTATGCATGCAGAATGCTGCAGCCTCACTCCTCCAGGGTTCCATTTTCAATTCAAGTTTCTCTTACAATATTGTACTTTATACAGTAATGACTGTGCGACTCATTGTATGAAAATGACTCTTTGACCTCTGTAACACAGGCATTAGTCACAACACAGTGTGCTGGGCCTCTCGGCAGGATTCCTATTCTCCACTGCCAATGGTCAAATAGCTACTTAGTAGAGAAGATCTTTTCGAGAAATGTTCCTGAATCAATCTATTGTTAAAAACATTTTAGTAGGGGGAAAGGGGCTTATACTGAATTCGGACTGGAACTTAAAGGCAGTATAGTCTAGCAAAGTGAGTATGAGACTGCCAACTCATTTTTACCAAGTATGTTCAGGCTGTAGCCTTGAACGTGCTCAGGGTCAGCTTCCTGATGCCTCTTACCGAATGATATGCCAGCCTTTGCTCCTTCCACTCGCCAGTGTTTTAACTCAACACACTCCACCCCTCCTCCACATTTCCTTTTCCTCTCTGTCCCCTTGTCCTTTTTTCAATCCAGAGAATCAGAGAAGGAAGAGGAGAAGTTGAGACAGACTAGCAGGTGGACAGAGATGGGCACCTGCCATCACCTGCTGCCTGTAGGCAACCACTTCAGTTGGCCTCCTGGGCAGGCTGACATACTACTTTATCTCTCCATTTTCTCAAGGTATGTAGGGATGTGTAATGGAAGACAGAGCGCAGGGATCAGAGTCCAAAAAACCAAGAACAGAACCACCTCATGACTCCTGTTTCACCCGCTGAATTGGTGTTTACACTGGGACAGTAAATTAGATTGCATTTTATACAAGGACTAGCTTTTTGTTACCCGGCATTGCCCGGGTAAGAAAATGATCTTCCAGAGTTTATGGGATTGCCCCCGTCTCGCCCCCCCCCACGCCAAGGGTGTCGCCCCCAGACGCCACCTGCGTCGGGAGTGTCCCGGGTCGCTGAGGCAACCCTGGAAACTATGGACTCGATGCCAATTTTGACCGTTTTTGGCCGTCTTCACTTCAGGCCCCCTGCGCACCCCCACCCCCCCGGGGGTGCTGGGGGGGCCTGACCCCCACAGTATGTGTCGTTAGGGTGCAAGGCACGCATGTGCCAGGTTTGGTGCGCATTGTTCCAGGCGTTCCAGCACGGCACGGCGGACATTTTGTTTTGCACCCCTTCTTGCCCCCTATGGCGAGGGGGGCCTGAACCTGGACTCCCACTGTGTCGGGAGCGTCACCGCTCGTCTCGGCGACCCCGGAAACTACGGACTCGATGCCGATGTCGGCTGTTGTTGACCATTTTCACGCGGAGACCCCCGGGGGCACTAAGGGGGTCTGACCGCCACAGTGTCTGTCGCCAGGTCGCAAGGTGTATGCGTGCCACGTTTCATGTCGCTCGGTCCAGGCGTTCCAGCAGGGCACGGCGGATGTTGTGTCTCGCACCCAGAGGGGGGGTGAACCTGAACTCGCACAGCGTGGGGAGCATCGCCACTCATCCCGGCGACCCCAGAAACTATGGACTCGATGCCGATTTTGGCCATTTTCGACCATTTTCACGCGGGGACCCGCACGCACCCCCACCCCCGGGGGCGCTAGGGGGGTCTGACCGCCGCAGTGTTTGTCGTCAGGCCACAAGGTGTATGCATGCCAGGTTTCGTGTCGATCGGTCCAGGCGTTCCAGCAGGGCATGGTGGACGTTTTGTCTCACCCCCCTTCTCACACCCCACACCAAGGGGGGGGCTGAACCCAGACTCCAACGGCATCGGGAGCGTCACCACTCGTCCCGGCGACCCCGGAAACTATGGATTTGACACCGATTTTGGCCATTTTCGACCATTTTCACGCGGGGACCCCCACGTACCCCCACCCCTGGGGGCGCTAGGGGGGCCCAACCCCCACAGTATTTGTGGCCACACTGCTAGGCTTCCGCATGCCGAGTTTGGTGCCAATCGGTCCAGGCGTTCCAGGAGGGCATGGCGGATATTGTGTTTCGCACCCCTTCTTGCCCCCCACGGGGGGGGCTAAACCCAGACCCCAACTGCATCAGGAGCGTTGCAGCTCATCTCAGCGACCCCGGAAACTGTGGATTTGACTCCAAGTTTGGCCGTTGTTGACCGTTTTCACGTCGGGACCCCCCGTACCACCACCCCCAGGGGCTCTACGGGGGTCTGACCCCCGCAGTGTTTGTCGCCAGGCCGCAAGGTATATGCGTGCCAAGTTTCGTGCCGATCGCTCCAGGCATGGCGGAGCCTATTCTGAACATACACACACACATACACACCCATCCGCATACCCACATCCGTTTTTATATATATAGATTAAGTTCTGGGGTCAGTGCATAAGAGGAAAGTTTGTGTGTAGTCCCATGCATGTAAACCTGCAAAATACTTTATATCTCTTTAAAAACTATGAGCGGCATACAGTCAGGAAATGAGATCAACTGAGGGAGCAGCAGATTCATTCTCCTACCTCACGCTCACTCCAAGGTACATACTTGGTGAGTAGAAGGGCATTATTTAAATTTCTCTTCCCATTTGTTGTTGCTAAGCACCTATACCTGAATTCACTGCATGATTGTAGTTGCTGCTATCAAGGATAGAATCCCACAGCCATGCGACAGCCGGCTGAGGAACGCCTGACCTAGCGGCACAGCCAGACAAAATGTGGGAGCTGCACTGGGCCTGCCCACACAACTTCCAGATGAGCCAGAAGACACCTCCATACCAGGAAATTGACGCATTCAGGCATCATAGGAGTAGGTGGGGAGAAGAAACACTAAACACTAAACATGGGGGGGGGAGCAGTTGGGCTCAAATGTTCCTTAAAAGACAGGCACAGAGAGGTAAGGCCTGACAAACATTACAGCAGCACAGAAGATCATCCACTCCCCAGTGTTGGGGGTAGTGAGAAGAAAACAAAAAAAGAAAAGAGAACCAGCTTTACAAAAAAAAAAAAGAGAGAGAACAAAATCTAGGACAAAAGAACAAATTCTGAGACAGGATCCAAAGAGGAGGGGGTGGTTATAAAAAAAGATGCACAAAAAGCTGTGTTTTGAATTATGAAAGCCTATTAAAAGAGAGCCTAGCTTATTACAGACTCTGACATTAAAACTTTACGGTTCCTTTTTTTAAACAATCCTATTCTTGCAATGAAGGTCAGTGCTACATTGCAGAGGTTCTAGAAAAATTTCTGCAGGGGAAAAAAACCACCTGAAGTTTGGAGATACAGATGCAGTGAATAAGGCGGCAGCCAAAGCTCAATGAAACTAATTCTAGCAGAAAGGTTACCTTGAGGCAGGCCTGTCAATTCCTCCACTAAAGTGTGTCAGAAAAATGTCTGGGACAATAACAAATCACTTGGAAATATCAAACTATCAGTTAACAGCACTCATCAAATCATATTTTGATGTTCAAATTCTAAAAAATCAGAATTTTTTTTAAAAAAAAAAGATCTGAAGCACTTTTTTTTTTTAAAAAGATCAAACTAAAGAAAGATCAGTGGTTATATTAAAACTATGTGAACACTGATAATTCCTGAGAAGAGAAAAGAAGATCAATTCCTTACTATTATGCTTTGCCATGTATGCTTAAGATGGACAGACTCCAGTATCTCTTGTTTTGAGATGTGAAATTTTCTTTGGATTCAAATAAAAATGAGAGTCAGATTCAGACCTGGAATGACATGTATACATGGTACACCCTGAAAACATGTGCTTTCTGATAAGCACATCATCTTACATCTTGAATCAATGTTTGTTTGTTTGTTTGTTTAACTAGGGTATGGCAAATGCCCCTTCAAGTACTTGCTACTGTACATTTTCTGTGCATTTTTTTCTCTGTGTCTCCTATGCTCTCTTGAGTAAACTTTTTTTTTTGCGCTCTACAAACTAGTACTATCACTTGGAAGAGGTTCATTTGTGTGACCTTGTTGGTGGGGACACCTGGTATATTCCAAATTTCTGAGCCTTGAGCCCTCTCCACAGGAACAGCTAGTCTCTCCCGGACTCCACTGTACAGGCTCAACTTCTCTCAAGACTATACCTCAGTTATCACGCTCACCAATCTTGGTCTGGGTATCTCTCTCAAATAAGGGTCAATATGCTACTTCCCATGAAATGATTACAATTAACAATTTGGCAAGAATTACATTTTATTCAGACCTTTACAAAGGAAATCCTTCTCACCAAAAGGTGAGACCTTATTCAATCCTGGTTATAAAAACACACACACATACATTAAATAAAACAAAACCATTCCAACTTAGCTAAGGTTCTCACTACCCTGGTTGAGGCAGCAGGGCTTCCACAGTCCTTGATCAGTTTGTTAAAACAGCAGCCTCCCAATCCAGAATACAAACAGCTTGGCTTCCAAAGGAGAAAACCCTTTCTTTTATAAGAACTCTCTATCAAAACCTTCAAGGGCTCTCCACCAATCATTTCATTGTATCCCTTTGAACCTCACCAACCCTTCTTCAGCCACGTGAAGGGGGCAATCAGTAATCCTTCTCCAGGTGCATATGATGTTATTTCTTCCTCAAGAGTATTCCCATCAACTTAGTGCTTCCAGCTGCACCTTGGTGCTATCTGCTTTCAAGGTCTTTCTCCTTTTACTAATACAATTACAGCGCTGACAGCTTCAAGTTTCTTACTTCATCTCTTTAATCCTTTCCCTCCTTCCCAGGGTTATGGGACTATCCATCTCACTATTTTACTCTAACTTCCCATTTTACCCCTTTACACCTTAACAATTTGTACTAGTGTGTACTCCTGCCATCTGTCTGTCATGGCTAGAGTAATCCACCACAACAACTTGTTCAAGCACAAGCATGCTTTTCTGTGCTTGTTTTTTGCATACACCTACTGCTTCATAGTGATTTATTGTTCTATACTGATGACTGATCCTAAACCATTATGGGAGAGGAGAAAGTGATATTGAGGGGTTGTTGTTTTTTGCCAGCATACCTACAATACAAATTAAAACAGATTTCAAACTAGTTTAATAGCAATATTGCCAAACAAGCAAACTTAAGCATTGCAATTCTGTGTATAGGACAGATACAGTAAAGGTTTCCCCACGACTGAATGGTCTAGTCGTGACCAATTGTAGGGGGATGTACTCATCTCCATTTCTAAGCCAGAGAGCGGGCATTTGTCCGAGGACAAATTTCTGTGGACATGTGACCGGCATGACTATACACTGAGGCGCACGGAATGCCATTACCTTCCCACCAAAGTGGTACCTATTTATCTACTCATATTTTTAAGTGCTTTTGAACTGCTAGGTTGGCAGGAATAGGACTGGTAGATTATCCCTTATCCAGACTAGTCTGAAATCCAGACATTTTTGTCCAAGACTTTTTTTCTATCGTGTGAACACTAGAAGGTCTTGTGCTCATTCCCACATACAGTGCAGATACAGGTTGTAAACTCTATTCTCTGCGCTGTGTTGTATACCTGTACAGAAATTATTGAAAAATGTGAAATAGGCCAGCAGACACCCATATGAGTAACAGTAAAAAGAGCAAGAACAAGCATTATATTGATGCAATTATTCTGAAATCTAGACAAATCCAAAATCCAGACATCTTCCAGTCCCAAGCAGTCCAGATAAGGGATATTCAACCTGTAATAATTTAACGAAGAATTCTTCGAACCTACACGATGTTCCAATTCCCAGGGTTCTTGGGTGAAGCCACAATTGGTAGTGTGCATATGCCATAAAACTTACTGCAGAACTTCTTGTGTGTGTGTGTGGGGGGGGGGGAAGGGTGAACATCATGAGGTGTAATGAGGCACTCCCAAGAACCCCTGAGGAGAGCAACTACGATGGTGGTTCTGGCCTTTGTGCATCCTGACTGAAAATAAGGGCCCTGAAGAGGCCAGCGTATCTTTGGTTGAAACAATCTGCAGCTGGAATGGGGGGAGGGATAGGAAAATACACCACTGGGAGATTATAAAGGCAATTTATGTGGACAAAGAATGCCAAAAAATAAACTGAGCCTCTTTTCCTGACTTGTTATAGAAGTGTGATTGTAAGTAGGAGTTAATTGGTACAGAATATCTGCTCCAACTCTGAGGCTGAGCTCAGTATACAACGGTCTCGACCTCACAGGCCCTCACAACTGCTGCTACCCTGTGTAGATCACAGTTGTTAGTCGCTAAGGAGAAGAGGAGCAACCTCATGACAATTAGCAATAAGGGAGACATTTTCTAGCATAGTCACTTTAGTGCAAGGTTACTACAAATATCTTATGAGACCTACCTGACCTTATGAGATAATATTACCTCAGTAGTAGTATTGTAACAAAGTGGGAAGGAAGGGGGGTTTATAAGTGTGATGATGGGCAGCCCAATCCTGAGCGGCCCACTCCCGGAGGAGTGCCTATACCCAAATGCCTTCTGTTGCATCTTCCTGGAGCTGTGGCAGCCGCGGGAGTCTCCTTGGAAGCCCCATTCTCCGCAATGGGGCTAACTCAAGTCTCCACTGGCTATTTTGCCAGCAGAGACTGAAGCAGTGGGGGTTCAGGATCAGGTTGGCCCCACCCTCAGCCGTGCAGACCCCTCCTCTCCCCCTGCCCAGTTCCGCGCGCCTCCCCACCTCTCCCCCTGCCCTGAATCCACTTACTGGTCACTGACGCAGCTGGAGTGCTGGCAACCATTCCACTGTGTACTGGGTCCTAACTAGCACCTGCGGTCCCTCCTCCCATGGTGTCACTAACATGCTTTACAGCACGTTCATGACACCTTTTGCCAGCGGTACATAAGTATTGCCTGTGCTGTGGCCCTCAGGTTTGGGCCCTTCGATTCCTCAACAGCCTTTGTCATCTAGTTAATAGCTGGGTTTCTGGGTATAGTTCAGTGGTGGAGATAAAATGTAGTCAACCTCCTCATCAACATCAGATACCATCAGATACGGTGCAATTAATGACTCCTGAAGGTATCTTGATATGGTCTGATGGAAGCATGCTAGGATCTTGAGAGCTTCTGTTTTAATTTTGTTTGTTATTGTTTTTAAATATTGAAACTTGGATAGGGTTTAATAGTGAAATAGGCATACCAATATTTTGTAAATCAAAACTTCAGAAATCAGCAAAAAGAAGTAAAAAAACAAGCTTATATTTATGCAGGTTTTCAAACTGTACTGTTTTTCAAAACCATTTTCGAGGTGTGGGCCAGTGTTCCTTCTAGGCTGTGAGGCCAGCAGCTTGAAAGTGACCCCTACCCAGCTCAGCATTCCCAGAAGTCCTGCAATGCTATATGACATCAGCAGCACAAATCCCTGGAGTCAACTCAAGATTCTCAGATTTTTTTGCGGATGTTTTTTGCTGTCAACAGCTCCAGAATATGATCAGAAAGCATGGGCTAATTCAAGTGTGCCAACACAAACGTAATGTAAAATCATGTTAGATATAAGAAGCCAAAATATGCATATTAGACGCTGCCCTACAGTGTTTTGCTTTTTCAGAATGGCCTTGATGTCTTGTTGCAGCATCAGCAGCATGGGTATTATATCAGCTAGGCAAATAGCCAGCAGAAATTACTAGCTTGCAAACAGTTTCAGGCTGCATTCCTATACTCACTTTCCTGGGAGTTAGCTGTATTGAAAACAATGGGACTTACTACTGAGTAGACATGCATAGGATTGCGCTCTCAGTAGCCTTCAAACACTATAACCCACATGCCAGTCTTTCATAGACTAAAAAAACCACACCAAACCTTTGATCGCTAGAGCAGTGGTTCCCATACTGTGGATAAGAACCCACCAATGGGTTGCAAGGCAATTTTAGGTGGGTTGTGAAGCACCTAGGGCAGCCATATTGAAGATATGGGAAGATGGGGTGCTGGAAAGGGGGAGGGGTGTGTAGTTGTTTTGCTTGTGTCAACGTTGTAAATAGGCTTTTTTTCTTTCTGATTCACTTTGCTATTGGAACATGGCTGAGAAATAACCCAACTTATTGCTGCATTTTCAGGAAAGCAGCAGGCTCTGGCATCACAATGGCATTTCCAGCTATAACAACACTTCTGGTGGGTCCTGGACAGATTGTCACTCTAAAAAGTGGGTCCCAGTGCTAAAATGTTTGAGAACCACTGGCCTAGATTCTTACAACAGGCAACCAGCTGTGTTCTATTCAGAGCAATGTTCACTAACGTTGGGAAACCTGGATTCTAATTTTGCCCCTGCCACCATGTGGCTTTGGCAATGCCATGGGGTGTGTCGGTTGCTCCATTTGCCATTCACTACATTGTTTATTTGTGAAAGCAGATTTTTTTCTGAATGCATCTCACTGCAGTCATGGAAGTGTCATAACTCTCACAACAGAAGCCTCATCTTCCTCAGAGCCCTGTAGACATTCCTGTGCAGCAATTAATAAACAGTAATGTATGCCATCTGTCTCGCTTCTTTCTATTCAGCATAAATATTTCATGAATTGGAGAACTCCTTGTTGGAGAGCTATTGCCTCACTGTACATTGCCACCCAGGACATCAGAGGCTACACATGCACATACGTCGTTCAAATCCAATCACAAGATGCAGAACATCTCAAGAGAAGGCCTGACACCCCTCCGCCTGGCATCAATCTGTAAGGAACTGCCTTTGAAGCCCACACAGCCTCAAAGGATTGAGGGCTTCTTATAGTCATATGCCATTCATTTCTAGCTCTGACTTAATCGTACCTTTCTGAGCTGAACCAGGTACAAAGCTGCTGTTTTACTTAATGCACCATTAAAAGTCCAAAGATGGTTTATTAGCATTCATTTTAACAAATATGAAAGTCCCAAGCTGGACATCCATCACTTTGACCAACCAGTGAACGAACAGTGACAATTATTTTCTTCAGATGTCACACACTGTCAGCACTAATTGGTGAATGTCAGCCATGTTCAGTTTTGGATTTTAACGTAACACATTTCAAAAGGCTTTTAATGAGTGAAGTAATTATATCCATTGCTTATATTGTTTCACACCGAAATCTATAGGAATAATTTATGCTCCATAGCTGTCTGCATATATACATAATGATGGCTTTATTGAGTTTTTGTAAGTGAACTATAGAAAATGAAAATAACAACTAAATCAATATACGGTATAGTCATCCATCATTTCACACACATACTGAAAGAATGAGGCAAAAATACATTAGAGTTTTCCATGCTTATTTCTTTCTTAATCCAAAATCCTCCTCACAGTAATGCACGTGGAAGATATGCATATTTCTCCATGTAATTTTGTGAAAGATAATAAAGAGGTGAAAAAGTAATGCAATTAACAGTCCTATTGAACTTAATTAGGATTTACTTGTGCACAATAGTGCCCTGACTGCAGTCTAAGCAGCCATGTCAATAGCAATGAAGGGACAGAGAAGTGGGAGTTACCTCCCCCTTCAATTAAAAAAATGTGCAGTTTTTCTTTGCAGTATCCTGTGGGGTGCTTTCACCTCCAATCACATAGTAAAGCCCAATATTACCAACCTTCTGCAGCTGCTGAAAAAGCCAAAGAAATGACGGTATCGTAATGCTGAGATTGACAGCATGGTCAGAAATTAGGGGTGACCAATCACCTTCACATGTGACTACAGTAGCCTCATAGTAATTGCTTAAAGCAGCTCTCATGCGGTTACAATCATCTGACTCTACAGTGATAAATGGAGCTGCAAGTGGCAAGCTAGTATCCACACAGCTCAAAGCTCACCACCATCCCATAAGTTCTTTGAGCCCAATCCTATCCAACTTTCCAGTGCTGGTGCAGCCGCAGTCCAGTCCCAAAGAAAAGGAGGCGCTTACCTGGAGGAGGAATCTGTGCCTGTCCCACCACCACAAGATGCAATACATGCCCTGTCGTGGCTAGAAAGTTGGGATAGGATTTGGCCCTTAGTCTCTGGAGAGTTGTTCCTTTAGTCTACACTAACAAAACCTCCAAGAAAGAGAAAACAGAGAAGCCAAAGCCTATACATTGCAATTAAATGAACTCTGGCGTATGGAAACACCTCCTCTCTCTCCGTAATGAATAGGAGTGTATTTTTTGGTGATTTTTTTTTCAAAATTTCTTTTTTAAAATAGCAAGTTGCAATGTTATGTGGTTTTTTTTAAAGATATTTTAACCCCCAAATGGTGGTGTTTTGTGTTTTTATTCTACGTTCTCATTCCAAGTTATCATTTTTATTAATTTTGAATGCCTTAAAGGTATACTAGGTAGATGATACAGATGATATAGTGTCAGCAGATGCAGCCACAGTATTATTTCTAATGGGGAAAGTAATCTGAATTTCTGGAAAATATCTTAAACACCAAATACTTTAACCCCCAAAAGGTGGTTTTTGGTATTGTTATGGTACTTAATGGTATTGTTGTGTGGTATTGTTACGGTACTTATTGTTATTGGTATTTTATGTGGTTTTTAACAACAACAACAAAAACCCAGCCCTAAAAATGGGCTAACTACTATCAGAGGTGGAGGGCACTCACCAAAACACTGTATACTGAATTTTACTTCTCCTGGTATAAGTAAATGGCACTCACATAAGAAATAAAATGTACAACTCATGGATACCACAAAGAAGGGACTGAACCTGCTCCTGCCTTTAGCAGACCCTGGGACACGGTGAAATTTTGCTCCTTTCTCAACTGCTCCTGACTGTAGTTTCATAGAACTCAATGGGGAGTCTTCTGAATTAAAGAACGCTTTCCCTGTACAGCCCTAGATTCTGAGTTCGGTCACATGCATTCAAATGTGATGGAATCCAGGGAAAGTCATTTCCACCACAAAATCTCAAAATAACACACATGAAGCACTTTGTACACTCAGAAAAGCACTATAAAGCATTAAGTGCTGGGCATTCACACCTCTTATAGCAAGTAACACCTTGTCGCTGGCAACCATTGGTGGTTTCTCAGATTGAGGAGGGAACTTTCTAGAAATTCAACTCTCTCAGCTTGTACCATTGGAACTCCCAATGGTACAAGCTGACAGAGAATCATAAAACAATTTAGGTCCACAAAGCTTGAAGCAGTAAGCAGGATCTCAAAATAAATACAACAGTTCCCTGCAAGCAGCTGATGTTATTTGATGTTATTTGCTTTCGAGTAAAGAAAAAAAATTAAGAACAGTTCTCAGATCTATGAGGCTCTGCAGACAAGTTCTTCAAAACATGCCGCCAGTTTTACAGCCATCACCTGCAAGTCCAAGGAAAACACTGAAATAAATAAGCCAGAATTGGACTCCTTGGGAACATTTAAGGAATGCGCCTTTACTCTTCCAGAATAATGTAGAAAACAACATACACCATTAATAGATGACAGATTCTAGTTTTGAGGAAGGAGA
Organism: Lerista edwardsae; assembly: GCA_029204185.1. NCBI lineage: Eukaryota > Metazoa > Chordata > Lepidosauria > Squamata > Scincidae > Lerista > Lerista edwardsae. Next base: position 16,579,169 of record JAJKFI010000019.1, read on the forward strand.
TGAAAGCTTCTCACCAGAAGGAAAATTCTATATTTGATTCATTGTTACAAGTAACTGTCATTTGCTTAACCTATTCATATGCTTTCAACCCCTTCACTCTCTCACAGTTTGGGAAACAAATCTAACATTTGCAAATCAGAATACCCATCCTAATAAGAGATTCTTGACCCTGATGACTTCTGGAAAATTACTAAAAGCTTTTCTGCACATACCTAGTAGTAGAGTAGCAAATTAACCCTCTCTATTTTGTGGCTTAGGCCTAATTATGTAGGTGAGGTGGTAGCTACACAAAATCTGCTCCTGTCTCTTTTCACACTGCATTAATAGTGTATGCAAGCACCCTTTATGTAATCCGGATTAAATGCACATTTCCCAGGCCACCGTCAGCATTTTCAGAACAAACACTGCCTACATTGTGATTATAGGCAGCTATATCACATACTAGCATAGGCAGAACTACATGCAGTTTGATGCCCGTGGCTTTTTTAACCCCCTATATGTTCAGGATGCCTTTTCGCCCAGCCCAGCAGTTTCCCCAAACAGCAGTAAACTTTGCCACTGCGCTAAATTCCATTCTTTCCTAAGAATGGAATAAGGAATCGGCACACAGAATGGTACACAGGAATAAGAATGGCACATAGGAATAAGAATTTTGCTATATTGGTCTGCAACCCTGCACAACTTTTTTTTTTTACCTCTGATGTTTTCAGGATATACCAAGAACTAATCCTGCACCAAGGAAATTCATTATCTATGCTAAAATAGATTATACTATTCAAAAATTCAAGGTGATAGCTGTGTGAGCCATGTGTATGTAATGGTCTACCACATGGATTACGTAGTACTTTACCAGGCATTACCAACAGCCAGAAAGAACATTTTGGACTGAGAGGATCAATTTGGGACACATCCTGCAATACTGCAGGCGCAGATCTGAAGAACCTATAGGGGAGGCCGGTGCCTCCCCTGGGAAAAGGGCGTGAACGTGCCCTTACCCTGGGAAGGCTCCAAGACCTCCAAAGCTGCACTGGATACGATGCAGGCCTGTTGGCCTGGGTGTTCCAGCGCAGTTTAGGCTTGCACCCCCAATTATCTCAACAATTCTCTTGTTTTGCTGTTCTCTGTGTAACTGGATAGAGTTCGTTTTTGCTCTCATACCTTCCTACTTCTGCCAACAGGTTGAACGTGTGCAACAGAACACGCTCAATTTTCCTCTGTATTTTAAAGTTCTTGTTTGTTTTCTATTTATCCTCCAGATGCCCAAATTCCATCCAGGTTCTGTACCTAGTTCAGATCTGCCTATGAGTTACTCTCACTCTCTTGGTGAGTCACACTGGCATCATCAAACCTCCTGGATCTAGCCTTTGGCCTCTTGTTGACACAGATTCCCATTTGCTACTCTAGGAACTCGTTCCTGCAAAGATTGATGCTCCTTTGGGGAGCCTGAATGCTGTGAAGAGCATGAACCTCAATCAGGTGTCTGACTCCAAATGAAATGAATGGAAATCAAATAGCAGCAGTATCTGGGGAAACTATTTTAGGCCATATTGTCACAGATGTGTCTCAAAAATACAGATTAAATCCCACTTCAAGGAAACTCAAACCGGCACTCATTAGTATAGCATTAATATTTAAAACATGCTTGTTGTTGTTCAGTCGCTAAGTCGTGTCCGACTCTTCGCGACCCCATGGACCACAGCACGCCAGGCCTCCCTGTCCTCCACTAGCTTCCTGAGTTCACCCAATTTCATATTCATTGCTTCGGTGACACTATCTAACCATCTCATCCTCTGTCGCCCCCTTCTCCTTTTGCCTTCAATCTTTCCCAGCATGAGGGTCTTTTCTAAAGAGTCCTCTCTTCTCATCAGGTGGCCAAAGTATTGGAGCTTCAGCTTCAGCATTTGTCCTTCCAGGGAGCAATCAGGCTTGACTTCCTGGAGAATTGACCGATTGGATCTCTTTGCAGTCCAGGGGACTCTCAAGAGTCTTCTCCAACACCATAATTCAAAAGCATCGATTCTTCGACGCTCTGCCTTTCTTATGGTCCAGCTCTCACAGCCATACATGGCTACTGGGAAAACCATCGCTGACTATGCGAACCTTTGTTGGCAGGGTGATGTCTCGGCTTTTGATTAAGCTATCTAGGTTCACCATAGCTTTCTTCCCAAGAAGTAAACGTCTTTTAATTTCATGGCTGCAGTCACCATCTGCGGTGATCTTGGAGCCCAGGAAAATAAAGTCTCTCACTGCTTCCATTTCTTCCCCTTCTATTTGCCAGGAAGTGATGGGAGTGGTTGCCATGATCTTAGTCTTTTTAATGTTGAGCTTCAAGCCAATTTTGGCACTTTCCTCTTTCACCCTCATCAAAAGGTTCTTTAGGTCTTCCTCACTTTCTGCCAGTAGAGTGGTATCGTCTGCATATCGGAGGTTGTTGATGTTTCTCCCAGCAATCTTGATTCCAGCTTGTGAGTCATCCAGCCCTGCCTTCCTCATGATGTACTCTGCGTATAAGTTAAATAAGCAGGGTGACAATATACAGCCTTGTCGTACTCCTTTCCCAATTTTAAACCAGTCGGTTGTTCCATGTCCAGTTCTAACTGTTGCTTCCTGACCCGCATAAAGGTTTCTCAGAAGGCAGATCAGGTGGTCTGGAACTCCCATCTCTTCAAGAACTTGCCACAGTTTGTTGTGATCCACACAATCAAAGGCTTTAGCATAATCAATGAAGCAGAGGTAGATGTTTTTCTGGAACTCTCTTGCTTTCTCCATGATCCAGCGAAGGTTGGCAATTTGATCTCTAGTTCCTCTGCCTCTTCGGAAACCAGCTTGTACATCTGGTAGTTCTCGATTCACATACTGCTGAAGCCGAGCTTGTAGGATTTTGAGCATGACCTTGCTAGCATGTGAAACGAGTGCAATGGTGCGGTAATTCGAGCAATCTTTGGCATTGCCCTTCTTTGGGATTGGAATGTAAACTGATCTTTTCCAGTCTTGTGGCCACTGTTGGGTTTTCCAAATTTGCTGGCATATGGAGAGCAGCACTTGGACAGCATCCTCTTTTAAGATTTTGAGTAATTCCGCTGGAATGCTGTCACCTCCACTAGCTTTGTTGTTAGTGAGGCTTTCTAAAGCCCACTTGACTTCACTCTCCAGGATGTCAGGTTCGAGCTCAGTGACTGTACCACTGTGGTTATCAGGAACATTTAGATCGGCCTTATAGAGTTCCTCTGTGTATTCTTGCCACCTCTTCTGAATCTCATCTGCTTCTGTTAGGTCCTTGCCATTTTTGTCCTTTATTGTGCCTACCTTAGCATGAAATTGTCCTTTGACATCTCCAATTTTCTTGAAAAGTTCTCTAGTCCTCCCCATTCTGTTGTTTTCCTCTATTTCTTTGCATTGCTCATTTAGAAAGGCCTTCCTATCTCTCCTTGCTGTTCTCTGGAAATCTGCATTCAGTTGGGTATATCTTTTCCTTTCTCCCTTGCTTTTGGCTTCTCTCCTTTCCTCAGCTATTTGTAAAGCCTCGTCAGACAGCCACTTTGCCTTCTTGCATTTCTTCCTCTTTGGGATGGTTTTAGTTGCTGCCTCCTGTACAATGTTACAGACCTCCGTCCAAAGTTCTTCAGGCACTCTGTCTACCAAATCTAAGCCCCTAAATCTATTTGTCACCTCCACTGTATATTCGTAGGGGATCTGATTTAGGTCATACGTGGAGGGCCTAGCGGTTTTCCCTACTTTTTTCAGTTTAAGCCTGAATTTGGCAAGAAGAAGCTGATGATCTGAGCCACAGTCAGCTCCAGGTCTTGTTTTGACTGCCTGTATGGAACTTTTCCATCTTTGGCTGCAAAGAATGTAATCAATCTGATTTCGATGTAGACCATCTGGTGAAGTCCATGTGTACAGTCGCCGTTTGTGTTGCTGGAAAAGGGTGTTTGCTATGACTAACGTGTTCTCCTGACAGAACTCTATCAGTCTTTGCCCTGCTTCATTTTGTACTCCAAGACCAAACTTGCCTGTTATTCCTCTTACCTCTTGACTGCCTACTTTAGCATTCCAATCCCCTATGATGAGAAGGACATCTTTTTTGGGTGTTAATTCTAGAAGCTGTTCTAGGTCTTCATAGAAGCGGTCAACTTCTTCCTCATCAGCACCAGTGGTTGGGGCGTAGACTTGGATTACTGTGATGTTGAAAGGTTTGCCTTGGATCCTAATGGAAATCATTCTATCATTTTTGAGGTTATACCCCAGTACTGCTGTTCTCACTCTCTTGTTCACTATGAAGGCTACTCCATTTCTTCTAAGGGATTCCTGCCCACAGTAGCAAATATAATGGTCATCTGAATTAAATTCTCCCATTCCTGTCCACTTTAGTTCACTAACTCCCAGGATGTCGATGTTCAGCCTTGACATCTCACGTTTGACCACATCTAGCTTCGTTTGCATTTATTTGCAGGAAAAGATGTGGAGCAAAAGGAAAAATATGCATAGGAAATCATTAATGAAGGATGGGATAGTAACTGTGAAGGGCATAGCTGTGTAGGGCAATGGCATATCCTTCATGACGTTTTGAATATACTTTCACAATCATGAGGTCTAGAATTCTTATAGGGGAAAAATGGAATGCTCAGGACTGAAAATTTCCTTTAGGAGGAGTCAGTTGATACGTTTCTTTAAGATTAAGATAACCTTTTCTTCCTGGTCAGAAGGTGATCCTGAGGATATTTACCCCAAACTTACATAAAAATGTATCACCATTTTTCTAAAAAAACAAACTTGTTTGACTGGCAGCCTCATTTACTTGGTTCTTTTCTGTATACCGCCCTTACCCAGACTACATAAGCAGCCTCTTCTTGCATTGTTCTCTTTGAGACCATTATGTTCATTCTTTCCTAGAGGAAAGAGACAGTGGAGATTAAAACTGATTTGCAAAAGGGAATGAGAAGAGGACAAAGGAGAAAAGGAAGAAAGATTTGGTGACAGAAAGAAGTATCCGGATAAATGGTAGCAGGAAAGAAGCTTGTGAGGAGGATTTTGAGAGAGCTAGAAAAAGGAAGATTTTCAGTCCTGAAAGATTGGGTGTGGGGGGGAAATGTGAGATTTAGGGCCAAATACTATCCAGTTTTCTAGCCATGATGTAGCTGTCCCAATGGGGAATGTGCTGCATTCTGTGGTGGAGGAGGAGTCAGGGATACCTTCTCGTTGTAAGGAAACATTTGTTTGGGGCTGCATTGCTGCTGTATCGGCACCAGAAACCAGGATTGAGACCTTAGTAAATTGTGGGGTGTTTTTTTTTAGGATTAAGGAACTGCCTTCTTCCAAAAGATTAAGACTATTGTAAAGAGGTTGTTTCCATGCTGTCTAAGAGTAAAATTAATCCTCCCAAAGAGAAGTGCCAAAATGCCTCACTATGATTTTAATTAAAATTAATCACTTAACACCTTTTGTATATTTATCCAGCTGAGGTTTAAACAAATGAGGTTTTTCTGCTCCCAGAACTTCATCAATAGGCTTGATGAAGTCTGCCACCTTTTTTTAACTGGGGGAATCAATCCATCACGAATATTCATTGGTCCCTTCTTTTATAGCTATGATTTAGAAAGATATACATGGCTACTGCACATGCTACAGCTTGCTGATATGAAGTCTGCCAATTTTCAAATGAATGCAATTTGTGAACTTTTTTGTTGAAAAGCGGCATAGGCGGGCCTCCATATCCTTTCCAGGGCCCCCACAGGTACAGGGGACCCTGTATCTGGACCCCCATGCACCCCCCTATGCCAGAAGCAAAATACTAAAGCTCCCCTTCCCACAGTTCAACCCTATTACATCCATTTCTCCTGTGCAGTATGGGGCAGGGCAGGAACACTACTGAGTCACGTTGTAGACTCTGTAGTTTTACCCATAAGAGATGCGTTGCAGGAAATCTATGACTAGATTTTTCCACTTCTTTTCCTCTTTTCACTTTAAAGCATCCAAGAGGGGGCTCTGATTTTCTTGCAACAGCACTGCCAGGAGAGGAGGTGCTTACTCGTTCCACCTGCTAGTGTTTCTGTAATTTAAATTGCCTCCCCAAAGCTGCCTTTAGAGCCCCACATCATGCCAAACTTTATGCTTCTTTTTTTTTTTCCTTCTTAACATTACATTTGAGGAGATGGATAAGATTCAGATGGGGCAAACAGCACAGTGGGAAATCAAGTCCCCTCTCCCAATTCTAAAATTACACCACCACTCCACAGGGGCTGCTTTAATGGAGGAAATAAATATCAGGGGGGTCTAAATCACAGGTCTCTCATGCCACATCAGCTAGCACTGGGGATGGTGGAGATGTCAAATTGTCATGAACAAGAGAGAGTATGCAATGCATTAAATCATCTGCATGTCTGGAAGAGTTTTAATGCAAGGGTTATCTTTTTTAAGTTTTCCCATCTCTGACCTCTCAAACCTCTCCCTTTAACTTGTCTCACCAACAAAACATTTAAAAAAAACATTAAAAAATATGGAACATGACAAGGGACTCTGTCTTGGTGTTACAGGATAACTAGGGACAGGCAGGGGCCTAAGGCAAAGCCCCAGGCAGTGCACAACTCCAACAAAGATCGCTTTTGGACAGGTTGGGCTGTCAGTGCAAGATTGGTTACTCCTTTTTAAACTCCTTGCCTTGATTTATTTAGTTATTTCTTCACACTGAAGCCCTACATATCCTGCCCCAAAGGTTGCCAGATATCTGCCACTGCCACAGCTTAAGTCCATGAGAAGCATATTGTTGTTTTAAATGCAAGTAGAACGTGCCATTATTCTGTTGTCAAGGTTCAATTTCAGGGCAAAGTCTTTTCCACTCTTCCAGGAGGAACTTGCAAATCAGCACGATTTGTGCCTCACACGAACATTTAGTATTCTTAAATACACTACTGTCATTACAACATCCTATAGCTGAGCAGAATGTCAGAATCACAGACTTCATGGGAAAGGATGGTGATGTTCACTCTGGAATGTTCATAATTCTGAGTATTTTCTCTTTCTGCCTTTTTAAAGTTGTAATCAATTGACTGGCTGTTATTTACAGCTACTGCCATATAGGTGCTCTTCTTCATGCTGGGCTGAGAAAGACTAGGAAAAGAACTTTGGTGTAAGTGAGAAGAGTGTTCAGAGTTAATTAGAACTGTCAGATCAACACTTTTTAAACAAAACGCAATTGGAAATATATATTGGACTGCTACAGAAATATATGGCATGGGAAAGGGTGGGTCAGACATGGTGCTATCTCTGGAGCTATCATAGGCAGAAATAATGAATATCCCTTACCAAAAAAACATAGTTCAGAACTCTTAAGGGGGAAACACTTATATAATTGTCTGGATTCAAAGAGCTACTTTAGGCAGGCCCCAAACAATATATGATGCCTGTTGATTTATGCTTGACAACAATAAACATTTCTGGTCCAGGGTGAAGCACTGATTCAAAATTGTCACAGTCCTAAAATACAACACAATTTTCAGATGTTATTAAATTCTGTTAGCAAATCTGTCTATGAGCTATGAACACTCATTATGAGAATAAAGTTGCATGTAACTATAAAAAGTCTACAAATCTCTGGCTTGTCTGATAAGACACATCTACACATGGATTCTATGACTGTACTGAAGCATAAAGGCAAGCTCTGAACCAAGCTTTGGTTTGTCATTATGACTATATGCAAGCTTAAAAATCTTGATTATAAAGGATTGATAACTCAAGATGTCAAATCACTGTTTAAGATTGGTTTGCAATCCACAGTTCGCACTAACCATGATTTGCCTTATTTAAATTCATAAACCATGAACAACCATTACTTCATCTCAGCAAGTCACAATGGACACTGAATGGACTTTATGAAGCCTATTTCTGATAGATGGAAAATAATATTTGCATGCAAGTCTGACAGAACAGCGCCGTCATATTACATTATAAATTGGAAAAGTTACCCATGTCCATTCATTCAGCAGAACATAAGGCAATGTTCTGCTGAACCACTCTTGGATTCATGCATGTCTGATTTGCAAAAAAAAAACCCTTGAATTGTGGGGTGACATACGTGTACACTATTACCGCAAAAATGTGCTAACGTGGGAAGGGGCACAGAGCAAAGGAACCAGAGGATGAGAAGAGCTTCTTGCTGACTGACTGTTCTTACTCCCATGCATCAAGTGCTCTGATTTTGCTCTAAATTTTGGTAGTACTGGAAAATGTCAGGGTTTGTAGCAAAATCAAATGTTCCAACCTTCTACATTGTTGTTCATGGCTTCAATTTCACAAAACTGAGAAAAAAAACATACTTTCCATCCATGACCATCCTGACTGTGTCAGGCTTACCATGGTACAGGAAGTGCTGGCCCACAACTACAGTAATTTCAACACTCTCTGATTTTTTTCTCTCCTGCAATAATTGGTCCCCAGAGGAAACCACTGTATTCCTTATTAATCTGACTAAAAGCTGAATTCACTAGTGTTTGAAAAAATATTTCAGATACATGAGAAAAACGTTCTAGAGAAATACAAAGGATTGTCATTACTAAAGAAAATAAAATACCATGTTTACATGCTCATGTCACTATTTCCATACACTTCTATTTTAAAGTTATAGTGCACAAAATTAGAACTATTAGGCCAGCACAATTATTGGGTTGTACTGGTAGATCAACCGGACATCTGAAATCCGGACTATTCAGAAATCCAGGCATCTTTGCCCAAGACTTTTAAAAACTTTCTTTAGAAAGTTTTGTGCTCATTTCCACATACAGGCTGTAAGTTCTATTCTCTGCTCAGTGGTTTGTGCCTATACAGATACTGTTGAAAAATGTCAGCAGACATCCAAATTGGTTCCAGTGAAAAAAGCAAGAGAAAGCATTTCTCTACAAATTTATGCAATTATTCGGAAATCCAGAAAAATCTGAAATCCAGACACCTGGACAAGCAGTCCAGATAAGGGATAATCAATTTGTATCATGATTAAATGAGAAGACAGTCTTGAATAACCAACGTCTCCTCTCATTAATGGAAATTACTATATTTATATACCACTTTTAAACAAAAAACCACAATGGGTGTCATGACTAACTTTTTTTAGGATACAACCCCTTAGATTAGGAGTGTCAGACTCATATAGTGGGTCGAACAGCATTCATGGTGACTGCTGAGGGCCGAAAGCGACATCATTAAACAGAAAGTGATATCATTAAGCAGATGATAGCCAGAAATAAGCACTTGTTCTCACACAAAAATTCATTAGCTGCAAATGACAGAAGAGAAAATGTACAAATCTTGTTCATAATTTCAACATATGAGAGAGCCCAATTATCATGCTGGCAGAGCCCAGTTATTGCTTCCAGGGGTACATCTGCCTCGCGGGCCTTATGCGTGATACCTCCGCCTTAGATTTTACCATTATTGACTACAATAGGACTATAGCTGGATGGCTTGGGTTTGTCAATATGATACAACTCAGAGAAGCCAGCCCAGCAAAAAAGGAAGTAATCTCCTGCCAGCCTTTTAAGCTACATGGACCTTCAATATTCAGAAGCCAGCTGGAAGCAATAGTACTTTCCACTCCCCTAAATAATATAATCTGTGCCTATGTAAGCTTTGCAAGAAGCAATTACATATATGAAGAGGCTATGATAATATAATTTTGGCTTCCTAACATCACTGTTATATTGCACCCCATGCAAGTTTCGCTGTTGCTTAGCGACCAAGAGCACATGGGAAGTAGATAATCAATACAGCTTTGACTATAACCCCTTCACAAACAAAAGTAAAAAAGTAATTTACTGTGCAATGTACTGAGCAGCATATCTCCCATTGTGTTTTGACCTTTTCTCTCCTCTCCCTCAGGCTGAGCAAATATTTGTAACTGATAACTCAATGATTTATCGCAGGACTACCACCTCTAAAGCACCTAACTGAATATTATGTTAAGCGATATAAAACCTGTAAGAATCTGTCCAATATTAAGACATCTGTTCTGTGTAGGAATTCATAGTTCTCACCACTTGTCATATAATGTAACATGACAAGATGCAACAGGATTCCAATAAGAGACAATGTTCTATATTATATAATTAACAAGCCAGCCATGCATTTCACAACTGGCTGAAATCTCAAGGGCTCTGTCTCTCAAGGAGTCTGGTAGGACACCACTAGCTCTTTGGAAAGCTCAGTGAAGAAAGGTTAGGCCAAAGGAGTTCCTCACAGGAAAACCACAGCCAGTAAAGTACTAGGAAATTGAGCAATAGCAAAGTTGGGAACAAGTCACTGATCTCAAGTCAGAGTTGAGTCATGAGTTCCCATTCTTGTGACTCAATTTGTTCACAAGCCCTAGCATGAACCCATAATGGCTCGACTCGCAGAAATTCATGAGTCTCTTTGACTTGAGTCTTTTTGGAAGTCACTTCTGGGGGCAGGGCATTGCCAGGATGAACATCACAGCTTCAGTGCAACTGTCCCCTGATGAAGCATCTCAAAGCCCCACACTCAGGAAGAATGTCACAGCATTCTTCCAGAGGGCAGTGTGGGAAAAATGCACTGGAATGAAGCAGGAGGGTCTGCAAGCTGCTTTTTCAATGGCTCTAGGAACCACCTTTCCTCCCACCTCCTTCTTCCCCTTCCATGGGCTAACCAATGTTCTCCTATCGCCAAAACACCTGTCTTTTCCCTTAGGCTCCTCCTTCTCTCCCCTCTGTCGTCCAAAGCCAAAGATCAGACCACCCTTTTTCATCCAATTGATCATGTGTCCCTTCGGAGATGGACAAGAAAAGCTGCTCCAGTCTCCCTCCCACTTAAGCTGGCTCCAACGTCTTTTGTTCCTCTTCTCCACGTCATGCTCAATGCTGTCAGCTACGCAAAACAAAAACACATACATTTTCAAATGTCTTAACCTTTCCTCCTCCCCAGACCTGGTTGCATTACATTCTGGCTGGAAGAAGAATCTATAGTTGCTCGCAATGACTATGTGGTGCCTTCCAAATCACTGCATGAGGCGTATCATGTGACACGGAAGTGGCATAACAAACTAATGATGTGTGCCCAGGCTCACTGACTCAAGTTCCCGAGATTGCTGACTCATTTCCAAATCTCAAGTCAATTCCCAAGCCATTGGCATGAGTGAACACAAGTCAGTGAAAATCATGCATTTTCACGAATCGGACTCAAGTTATCTGACTCAAGTTCCCATCTCTGATCAATACTACTAGCAACTTTATGCAAACTGCATGACTCTCACAAGATGGGCCTAGAAATAGTCCTTGCCCTTTGAAAGACTACCTGGCTGCCAGACGTTTAATATGAGGCCATCCTCTTATTATACGTTTTTTATTTTGACTCATATTTTGTTGATCTGTAGATTCTTCTGAAATTTGTTCTGTTACTGACACGGGTTTGTCATTGCATTGGCAATGTATTTTTCTCCTACTATACAGAGAAAAACTCTACCACTGGCTGACTAGGAAAAATAACACATGCATCATCATCTCCCCCGGTTACAGACAAAGTTCAACTGTGACAATCCTGTAGTTAATTTTCTTTCTGGAGATAAAGTGACAACTTTTCAAAAAGGAATGTCTTTCTCTTGCAACTGTTATCACTGAGGGCATACAATACCCTGATGGGAGTGTGAAAATATTGGTTAACTCAGCCAAATGTTTGTCATCTCAATATGCTTTTTTCATGTTCTGTGCTTCCACTTCAAGAAAAAAAAATCAACAATTCTGAAGGGAACGCTGAACTGAGTGGAAGAAAAATCTGCTCCACTAGGCAGATTAGGACCACATGAGGCTCAGGGAATGTTAGCCCAACACATTTTGTGACTGAAATGAAAAATCTATATAGCACTCCCCACAATATAATCAAATTACTGTAAATGACAAATGACCATGGGATGAGCGTTAAATGTACCCAGGTCTTCCTCTATATGAAGGTGCTACACTCTACTTCCTGGCAAGGAAGAGCACCTGTGCACGTCCTTCCTAGAGCTTGATGGCTTTTTACAAGTAAAATAAGGCAAGTGCTGTAAGCTATGCTCTCCTCTTTGCTCCTATAAATAAGAGTGGAAATACTGAGCATGGATAAAAAATCATTTTACTTCTCTTTACATCAAGTGATACTGAAATGGTAGAATTCTAGAATGCACTATAAGGTAAGTTTGCCAAATTCAGGCTGCAGGTGAGAAGTGTGTCATTTTTTTAAAAAATCCCCTAGATTAACAAAACAAACAAACAAAACCTCCCTGCAAGTTAGCGCAGTTGTCTTCAAAGTCCTACTTGGACATTGAAGCCACTGTAAGTGTTTACAGGGGGCAGGGACTGGGGGAATGCCTCGACGGTGCCGCAGCAGTCACAGCAAGAGGATCCAGGGGCATGAAAATGTATCTGGGGGCTACATGAAGCTGGGAGTTCCGACAGCAAAACGGAGCTCACTGCATCAAAGAGGAGAGTAGCACAGTGGGCTGCGAGCTCCCATGACCCTCCAGAAGGTTCACGCAGGTATGTTTTCATGCCCCTCGGTCTCCACAGCAGAGATCACTGTGGCGCCTTCAGGGCACCCACTTCTGGGCCACTCCCCTTAAGGGGTAATGGCCGTTTTTTTCTTTCAATGGTGGGTCGCAACCCACCACCTTTTAAAAACAGATCAGCAGCTGCTTGGAAGGGTTAGGAGCAGTGGTGTCATTCAAATGATTTAGGAACAGGAACTCACTTTTGATTGGCACTTGTCGGGAAGCCACAGAACCCGTTAGGATCCGGAACGCCCGTTCTGGTCCGTTTCCCCTGAATGACATCACTGGTTAGGAGGTTCTTTATTTTAAATAAATTTTAAATGTACTGTATGCTTATTGTAAACTTTTACAATACTTGAAAACTTTTACTTACTTGATTTGATCTTCTCATATGGAGATGTTAAAAATTTTTCCTGCTTGATGATGTCACTTCTGGCCATGACATTACTTTCAGGTTAATGACATCATTTCCAGTGTGTCCACTAGAGTGTCATTCTAGAAATTGTATCCCAGTGCTAAAATGTTTGTGAACAACTGCTATAGAGTGCTTGCTGTGCTCAGACGCTATAGGAAACTGTGGTTTGCCACTAAACAGCAGCTGAATGTTCTAATCTCCTCACTGAGAAAGAAGACACATGTGAGTTTTATGCTCGTTCTTGCTCATACTAGAGGTGATCTAAGACGATATGTTGCCTGCATATTTGTCGCTCCTACAAGTGCACAAACTCCTGGCAATCTCCCCACAGTCAGCCTCAGAGGCATATCTTCCCTTGGGCAACACAAGGTAAGCGTCCTGGGTGCCAAAGGGAAGGTGGGTGCCAATGCACTCCTCCCCAATAAATCCCAACTGGGGAAGCTATTGGTGTGCCTGCGCCCTCAGCACCGATTGGGAGATGTTGACAGTCAGTTGTGAGAGCGCACGCACAGAAGCTATTGGTGCAGCTGCACCCTCAGTCAGGCAATATAATCTGGCCAGCTGCTAAGACCCCAAACAAGACATCATGATGCTGCATGGCATTCTGGGCTCAGAAAACCCTGAGCATGCCTCTGGTCAGCCTCATGGCTGGGCTGGTTCTGCTCATACACGTAATGGCAAATCATCATGTGGTTAGTTTGCCATTTTACTTGAATGCAGCCTGTGGCTAATGCGTGGAACAGCTCTTTAGCCTCAGCTTTGTGGGGGCCACAATTTCTACCATGAATTCATTGTGTGGCACTGGGCAAGTCACTTTTCCTGAGCCTAAGCCTAACATTCCAGGGGTGTTTGACAGCGAAAGCAACACAATCTAGAGACACACATGCATGTTGGTCCATCCCAGTGAATGTTTCACGTGGTATGAAGATAGCTAGTTGCTAATGAAACATTCTAAATTTCCAGCACTCCTAAGGCAGAATCCAGAGATACTTTCTTAACAGTGGCACCCTTGTGGAACACCCTCTCTAAGGAGGCTTGTCTGGCACCAAATATGTTATCATTCTAATGTGAAGCTAACTTACTTTTATGTGGCTAGGGAGTGTCAATACAATCCTATGCCTGTTCACTCAGAAGTATTCAATGGGGATGACTCTCAAGAAAATCTGTATAGATTGCATTCTGCAGCATGTAAACTTTATCCACTTTGCTTAATTTTTACTGAATTTTAATATTGCCTCTTTTTATCTTCTGGGTCTCTTAAATTTGGAGTTTCATATCTTGCTGTGTTTATTTTGGCTCATGTTTAAGTGATCACCAAATTTAATGAAAACGTTCCTTAAAAAAAATACTTTCATTCCCCCAAAATTGTAAATGTTCACCAAATTTTAGACCACCTAATAATCCTAAAGTGAGAACCACATATTGAGTTCTCGTCATTTTCGTAAAGTATTTGAAAGTTAAAACATGTTTTTGTCTCCCAAAAATAGTAAATTTTCATAACATAACCCAAACCCAAACCCTGCATTTGGGGTGTATAATTTTGCTAGCTTAATAATAGTATTTTTGCTATTAGTAAATATCATGTTATATATTTGGTGAACATTTACTAAATTTGGTGAACATTTACTAAATTTGGTAAATTTAGTAAATGGACCACAGTACTAGGGGCTCACAGTTTAATTTGGTAACCATTTAATTTCCCCTCCTTTATTTTACTGTAGAACACCCTGATAAATTTACTGAAGGATGGCTTAGACATAGTCTATATAAATAAGTGCATTTATATATTTAAATTCTGTATTTAATGGTGCAAAATACTATCCCTCCAGCATATAATAGGACATCCTCCAGTAAAAAGGTGACTGCATTGCTGAAGGTTCATGCCCCTGCCATCTCCAGTAGGTTAGAGGAGCGAAATAACATATTCTTCTTCAAAAGAATATTACAAAAGCACATCAATTGGGAGGGGGGACTCTTGGTCTGTTTTCTCACAACTCTTCCAGACTACTCCATCTATACGCAGATGAACATGCTGTCAGACTGACTGGTTTCCAAGACAAAAAGATGTCAATTAAAAAAAATTAAGACAAGCACGTTCTTCTATTCCTTTGTCTTGCCCCTTCCTTGAACCTTCTTGCAATGAAAACAGAAGTTACAAGGAGTTAAGAGTTTGGTAAACTGAAGTAATTGTTTGTGACAACAAGATCTATGTTTTCTGCCTCTGAATTCCTTCAGCACACAAACCCACATTAATTCACAGAGAAAATACCCAGTATCCTTACACTAGCATTCACCACACACACACAAATCTGCCTGAAAGTTCTCAGCATGAGCTGAGGTGCCAGCAAGTACAAAAGTACAATCAGCGTATGCTTATTAACGGTTTTCAATGCCTGATTATTTTCGTTCGTGTTTTCTGTGCCTGTGAATGGTTAGGATCTATTTGAATGCTTTCTCAATCAATGCTTTAATATTACTCCTGGCTGTTATATTACTGCTGCAATGCAATTGGCTCACTACAAATGGTTAAAGCAAGCTCACCTCTTGGTTCTTGTTTTTTTTTAAATTTTTTCATAAAGAAATACTGTGATAGTAATTATAACTTACAGCTATGAGCCCAATTAACCGTCTGCAATATGTCCTGCTTCTTTTATTCCCTTCTGACAACACCGCAGGCAGCAGAAACTCTAATAATAAATAGGTGTCTACTGCTTAACACTTTACACTGTTTCAGCACTTCCCCTCACCCCTGGCGTTAATTCTTTCTCTCCTTGGCTATTAGTGGATAAGCCTGGCAGCAGGGGGTTGCAACCGAGTGGTATATCCAAGCAGAGACACAGACTTTGGGTTCCCCTGGGGCTTTGTAAGGCAGGTGGAACATCCTGATTATGAAAGGGGGGGACACAGACTGAAAAATGGAAGATCATTAAGAAGCATTTTGTCTGCAGCATACACTATTGGCTTCAATTCTGGATGGGGCCTCTTCTGCACCTCAACTCACCTATAAGGTATACTAGCAGGCTGACTTTGTTTAGCATGGCCAACCCAGAAAGCTCTGCAATGCCTTAGGACAGGGGTCTCCAGACTTTTCATTATGATGGCCACATCATATATTTTACAGATTTTTGCCGGCCAAAAAAAATCAGTTTATAAATGAATGAATGAATGAAATTTAAATGAATGATTAAGTTTTACTTGGATTTTTTTTTTTTTGCAATCAGAACAATATCATTCAGAACAAAAGACAAATGTGACATTTACAAAGAAACAATGCCGTTTAAATTGAGAAATATTTAATGAGTAAAAATGTTAAATGTTTTAAATTGCTGCGGGTCAAATAAAATCTTGTGGTGGGTCAGATTTGGCCCCAGGGCCGTAGTTTGAAAACCCTTGCCTTAGGAGACTGCCAGATTGAACTAACAAAAACAATGAAAAGCAAATGTAATCCATTCACCCACCCAGGATGTGATTAAATGTGCAATTAAATTTAGATGTTGCTCTGTGGTGAATGTGTGGTTAATAACTTTAAGAATCTAATCCTGAACTAGAACCTTTAAGCAAGAGTTTGAAACCCATCCTACTTCAGAGCCAAACACAGGGAGACATCAGAAACAGATAGCAGAGATACACAGAAAACAATTACAATACCAAATATACACAGCACACATTTAATCTTAAACATACATTTTAATTTTAAACATACAGTATTAAATTCTACCCAACTGGTGTGCCCTTAGAAAAAAACAATGTGACTTCTGAATTCTACTTATACCCAGAATTTGGAAGAAAAATGACTAGACTAACCTAGGTAGTCTAACTTGGTAGGCTAACCTGGTAGTTCATGCATGGCCTTGATATACAACATTTCAGGGCACAATTAGGCTGGCACAGTTAGGCCAGCAAAGTTTGGCCAGCACAAGGGTCACCGTAAAGTATGTTTGGACCACTCTCGGAGTCAGAGAGGCCTGTACACAGGCGTGCACCACCCTCCCTGACTCAGAGAGTGGTCCAAACGCGCTTTACAGTGGCCCTTGTGCCAGCCAAACTTTGCTGGCCTAACTCCAGATTAAGATTGCGCCCTCAGTCTAATTCTGAGGAATAAGCAATTGCTTAAGCAATTGCTATTCTAAATAACCTAGCACCTTTTCCTTTTGCTTATACTTTCCTCAGATCAACTCTTGCTAAGATGAGCTATGACTGTTAAGTTTATGGTGCAGGAATATCATTGATACTGTTGATACTAAGTATAGTATCATTGATACTAAGATACTGTTCCAAGTCTACCTCTGCCTTATAAACCTGGTAGGCTACTACCAAAACAGAGAGAGAAGACATTCTCTCATACAACTGGTACATTTGGCCTGGAAGAAAATTCCTTCTTAAATCCATAGATGACATGAGCAAAATCCATCTACCAGGTCATATCAAACTTGCCAGCATCTTGTCCTTGGTTATGGCAATTTCTGCTATTCATAGGAAAAAAGGGGCAGATATTTGTGGGGGACGACGACAACAACAACTTTCCTGTCCTCATTGTGTCACATTTGAGGCACCAGAAAAGAAATCACAAAATTTATTGGCTCCCTTTCATACCGCAGCTCTTGGAAGCAAAATGCTTTTTTCACTTTTTCCCATCAAGCACATAGAGGAGGAGCAAGACTGCTTGCTGACCCCATCACCTGACCTCCACGCATTCAATAAAAAGTAGTAACAGACTGCATACACATGAGGTCTGTACATGCAAATGGAAACTCAGATTGCACTACATTTCCCAATTGTACATACCCAGATGTACATACAATAGTATGCGCACAGAGCTAGTTCTTTTTCCTGAATGTGCAGGGTCAAGACAAGTGGACCCACAGAGAAAGAGCCTCTATGGATCCAGAGTGGACAGGACAAGCAATAGGGCCAATAAATCCACAAAAGTTAGGGGAGGACTGGCTTCCTGTCTAAACCCACACATTGAATGTGTCAGAGAAACTGAGTGCCTTGGTGACACAAGTGACCCTAAAATAGTCCATTCTTAGGCAAACTTAGGCAAAGGTTATACCATAAGCTATGCTAATTTTCTTACAGATTTGTAAAAATCCACATAACTTCTGTGTAATCAAAAGCTTAATTGCAAGGTGAATATGCTTGTGAGTTTTTCTTTGGCTTTGGCTTATTGTTTCAGGAAAGTGTGTTAATCTAGCTGTACCAAGTTATAGACCAGGTAGAGTTGATAACATTGTGTTTGAAATGTGCCAAGAGGTTTTTGTCAGTCCTAAATATCGGGTGATTATGGAAGGTGGGGAGTCAAGGACTTAATGCTTAATTTTAGGTAGCAGGAATACGGCCAAATATAATAGTGCCAGCTCTCTTGAAAGAAATCCAGATTGGAGAAACAAAGAGATAGCATCCCTGTCCAGATCACTTGTTTAGTATCTTTCACTGGAAAATCCTAACCTAGCGTTGCCGGACCAGCATTGTTGCAAATGTGCCATAAGGAGCATCTGTACAGCAGATTTAGTCACTGGGTCGGTGCAAGCAGCAGCGCTGGCGCACAAGCACCACTGCGCCTATCAGCTGTGCTGGTTGAGTGCTTAGCTCTTCTGGGGCAGGGCTGCATGGAGGGCATGCCAGAGGCAGGTGGAAGGCATAATGACGCTGTGGGCTGAGAGGAGGCAGAGACGGGACAAGCCCATTGGGCCATATCCATGCCACCGTCCCTGGGCTGGGCGGGCCTAATTCGAGCTGCTCCTGGCCATGTGGACTTGTGACTATTGTTTTGCTGGTGCAGTTCTGAGCAGCCGGCTGGCTGGGGCTTACCCCAGGATCTTGCCTCCTGGGTGATCTTGGCCCAGTCACAATCTCTCAGCCTTACCTACCTCAAAGGGCTGTTGTGAGGACAAAAGGGGGAGAGGAACAATGTATACCATCCTTGGAGAAAGGGTGATAAAAAAAGGTGAAAAATAAATAATTTCCCTTTGTAACTCAAAATTATGTGTTAGCAATCCAATGCTAATACTGATCCCAATAGTCTTATCTGACAATAAGCAGACATCTCTGCAAAGTCAAATCAATAGGCAAATTGATAATCCACAAGTAGCACATTAAGATCATCCACAAAATCATAGAGTGGTTGTGGTGGATTATGAGGAATCTTAAATTCTTAAAAATATATCTTGGCAGCTGCTTTCAGAACTAAGTTGCAGAGAGAACCCAAGTGAACTATAAAACACCAAGGATTTCCAGGGATATGTTCCACCAGAAATATGGAGAGCTTTTTTGCCTCAGAAGGTTTCCTGTATCCTGAGATACAAAATTAAAACTACAGATTCAGAAATCTAAATTACCTCGCTTTGTACTGAACCCAAATTATTGTGAACCTAACAAGAATCTGACAGCATCTTAAATGCTAATGCCAAGTAAAACAAAATCAGAGATGGTGAAAAGATCCAAGGTGCTCAAAACAGATCAGGGCCAAAACAGACAGGACAGAGGCGTAATTCACAGGTTTGCTCTGCCCATACATAACACTGAAATGGGTGCATCTAAGTATTACAGAACTGCATAAGGGATAGAGGGCTAATCAACCACTAATCCTCTAATCAACTACTCCAACCATTGACCACAAGTTTCTCTCTCTCTCTCTCTCTCTCTCTCTCTCTCTCTCTCTCTCTCTCTCTCTCTC
>JAJKFI010000019.1:16598792-16614502 GCA_029204185.1 Lerista edwardsae
CTCTCTCTCTCTCTCTCTCTCTCTCTCTCTCTCTCTCTCTCTCTCTCAGGGTAAGATGCTTCAGAGGACTGTTGTGAAACCTAGGAGTCAGAAAAATGTATTTTAATGTCATACATTATAAATGTAATAAACTGATTTGAAAGGGCATTTTGAAGCAATGGACAATTTGTATATTCAATTAGTCTCACACTGTTGCTCAGAAAGATCCTTTGACTGGTGTCAGATCAAAAGGACAGGATCAAACAACAAACAGTTAAAACTGATTATATACCTTGTACAAATTATTTTGACGTACTAAATATAACATCAATTCCCAACTTATTTGACAGGGTTAAGTAAAACAATGAACAATCATTGTTCAACAATAAATAACTTCATTTATTACCACTAAGTTTCATAGTTATAATCCTCTATAGACAGGATTGAGTCCAGGTTTCAGGAGATCCCTGACAAACTGTCCCCGACCTGGGTGGGCCTGATGAGAGTAACCATATCACCACTGTAGGCTACAGGCACAGCCTTCATTAGAATAAAGCCTCTCCAGAATAAATGGTGGACACTTCTGAGGCCCCTCAGCAGTTGCCCAATAGTGCCAACCCCTCATGCTGACCCTGCCTGGAAGTTTGCCTGATAACACTTCTATTTGGACTGGTAAGTATAAATTACAGGTTGAACCGCAGTATCTGCAGGGATCCATCCCTGGACCCCCCACAGATACCAAAACTCGCAGGTCTAGTTATCATCCAGAGGTGTTCTGAGCCCTGCAGAGGCCGCTATGGCCTTAGGAAGGCCTCCTTTCTAGCACCTTCTAGAAGGGCACTTCCGATTTTCGTGTGTGTGTGTGAGTGTGAGTGAGCATTGAAGCATGTTCTGCATACATCTAACTTGAAATTCTCTGCAGCAGGTAGAGTTTCCTTTCAAAATAAAATTGCCACTTCCATCATTTGACCTTTAAAGGACAGAGGTTATCCTGGCAACCATGTGACAACCTGTCAACCCCAGGTAATGGGAATATGAAGGTGGGGAGCAGGTACTATAGAAACTCTAATACTCACTTGAAAATCTTCCCTTAACATTTACCTTTTCAAAGTAAATGAAATTCAATATATTAGTTGGCTTATTCTTAGCTTAAAAGAATTGTACTCTAGCTCAGTTTCTGAGTTGGCCATTGAAGTCCTGCTCCTACTGGGGCCTTGAACTGCCACAACTAGCACTCTGATAGCTCAAGGTCCATTACAATGGCGTTAAAGGCATGGGTCTGAAGAGACCCATAGGTGATTGTGTAGCCTACCAGGGGAGGGAGAGAAACAAAAAAAATTGTTTACCTCCTGTAGGCTGTGCAATCACACCCTCTGCCATAGCAAGCAGCACAGCTTCTGCTGGAGTAGCTGCATGCCATAATGTGCCGGGGGGGGGGAGAATTGGGAGATAAATGTAGTATCACCATGCTCTTCTCTCACTACTTTGGTATGCCAAGTACAATATGCCGACCTCTTTCTCTGCTGATTGACAGAATTTCTACGTACCACCATCCAAAAGAAATCAGTACAATTCATGGCTTTTAGCATAAGTCAAACAGTGCATACACTTATGCTATGCACAGATGGGACACTAATGGCAAATTTGCATCTTCACAAAGACGAAGATATTAAGTGTTCTATAAGAAGTAACCTCTTTCTTGTCAACTGGGGATCCAGTTCCATTGTAGTTTGCACTGTAGAACTGATACCCTCAAGAACAGCAGGAATAACTGGCCTAATGGCATACAATGGAATATCATTAGTGTTAATGTAGTCTAGCCAAATCTCTGAGGTTCTTTTCTTCAAAGGCAAGGAAAAAGAGTATGGCTCCTCTTAGAAGAAATGAATACTACCAAAAGCTCTTCCAAACACTACTTGAAACTTGAGTCATCTGTATATTCAGATGCTGGAAAAAACTATTTAGACAGTCATAGCCAGAACTATCAGTTCATTTTGAAGAACAGAAAGTTGAAGTGAGTTAGTGCGCAAGTCTAAACTGAGTTAGGCCGGCATAAGCTAAGCCAGCAAAGTTTGGCCAGCACCAGGGAAACCGTAAAGTATGTTTGGACCACTTTTGGAGTCAGAGTGGCCAGCACACTAACGTGCGCTATCCTCCCTGAGTCCAAGAGTAGTCCAAAAACGCTTTATGGTAGCCTTTGTGCTGGGCAAATTTTGCTGGTTTAGCTTATGCTGGCCTAACTCCAGTTTAGGATTGCACTCTTAGTGAGGTTGAGAGATGTTTATAAATCAAAATTCTTTGTTCATGTTCCATTGCTAAGCATGGTACCATTTAAATTTTGCATCTGGGCAAAGGGCAAAAATAGAAGTTGGACACAGTGAAGTCTCCTTGCTTTTCATGCACTATTTTGGGAGAGAAGACAGAACTTAACCGGAAAAACTCTTCTAGTGGGAAAAACCCAGCCATTTATGCAGATACAACACATAGTAGTAATGGATAAGGATTTTTCTAAAGATTTTAGAAACATGAACCTAAGCATTCTGAATTTGTACTTTCCCCATGGTAAGTGTACCCGTTTACTGCAGGGATGGTGAACCTTTTGGGCCTGGTATGTCAAAAATTCATAAAATGTCTAACTTGACTCTTGTGGCTTAACAAATATTGACAAATAAAAATTCAAAAACTACAGTGTAATAAAAACAACAAAACCAAACAGCAATAGGAAACATCTTGATATTCTTGGTTCTTGATAACACCAGCAATGTCACATGACATGCATTCAAGCAAGGTCATTTTAACTCAAGTTCTAAATGTGTTGAATGAAGTGGATGGGCAGGGGAATCTCCTAGGGAAGTTAATTCCATGAATTACTAGAATGGAATACTGGTGACAAGTGGTCCTGATCCTGCATCCTCGCTGTCTGCATCAGGTGGAGAGCTGCAAAACAGGACCTCTCCTGGCAACTGGCCATAGTGTCATCCTACAGTGGGGGGAAAAGAAGGTGGTACCCAGTCTGAATCCAAAAGCCCGTTCCTTTCTGTGTCTGAACCAACTGAGACCAGGGCTAAGAAAATCTTTTACACTTCCATCCAAGTGTTCATGGTTCTCTGGATTGGAAGATGTATATTTTTACTATTCTTTTTGTTCTTTAAATTTCTTATTTACACTGGTTCAATTTGATCCTGTATATTTAAAGTGAAAGGGTAAAATATCTCTATGGTTTTCCTTCATGTTGCTGTTAACTCAGGTCTATGTCATGGCTCACATACACACACAGAAAAGATCAAATGAAGACCATTACCTTCATTTGGACATAGAGAAGGAAGGTGATTCATCATCCATTTTTTATTTATATATATATTATTTGTTATAATGCAATATAAAAATAATTGTAGGTGCTTTTCTCCTTTGATAAAAACAACTACCTAACATAGGACGTTCACTTTAAAAAGTGATGCATTTTGAAGAAATTCTGTTATACTTAAGAGTTGAAATATTTTCCTTTCATGCATCTAGTTTGTTAAAACATATTAGAAGGTGTGACACAGACCACTTCCACTCTCCTGCCTTGTAACTTGCTTTTCTTTAATAACATAACTGAAATCAGAGAGAACAATCAGAAAGAAAATATAGTGTGGAGCTAAAAATGAAAGAAAACACATACCTTATTTTTCAGGGTTAAAGATGCTTGTCTTTCAAAATGTTTAGGCATGACTAGTTCTTGACACTGCTTGAAGGGCTATTATTGCCATATCCTTCAGCAGTTAATTGGTCATGCCATGCCTGGAGCCTGCAATAATATGCTTTGGAACTGACTACACTGAATGACAGAGTCAAAATTTATTCTTGATGGAACAAATTTGAATTAACAAATGGAATACCATTGCAGTTTTGAGTATGAAAATAGTTGGCAGATCAACTCAGTGCATTTGCCTTTATTGTTCTTCATTCAATTATATATACATAAGAGTTGAAGTTACGCATAAAGGTTGACAGAATAGTGAAAGGTTACCTAATGGAACACATCCATCCAACATACCTCGCTAATCCTCTTACAAAATTCAGGTCATCTTGCACAACAAACAGAGGGCAAGTGCAAAACACTGCTTGCATGGCAAACCACTGGAGAACACAAGTGGGTTCCAAGCGGTATGCTATGCAAACCATTTTGTACGTAGCTGTACATCCGTACAAACACCTAGCTCACACACATCAGTGCTTGCACAATGGCAGTTTCCAAAGCAGGGTTATATTCCACATCATGCCTAGAAACTGGCCAGTCCAGATGCCTAAACTGAAGCTTAGTTGTGTGGCTCACATTACATCTTAAAGACACTGCTTCGTATACTGAAAACTGATTTAAAAATAACTGTCACTGCTTCTAATGTTTAACTGCCTTCCATCTGAATGTGTACCACATTAATGGTAGCACTAATCAGGATATGTTTTGGATTCATGGGAACATCAGCGCCCATCATTTGTTACCTTGGTTTATCCTAGTCTACACCTACCGGTTTCTCAGTCCACTTCATACATTTGCTGAAATGTTCTTTTGTCTATACACTTGCGACAATTTTTCTACCTTTCTGTGTCGGATAACATTTCTGTATAGGAAAACGTATGTATGCCATGATGATAGCCAAGAATTATTGTCTTAATGCTGATTAAAATCACAGATACATAATGAAACTATGGTTTAGCTTGCACAGCTAAACTGTGCCCATAGAATGTGCAAAAAGGGACAAGACCTGCTTGTCAATTTGCAAGCAAAGAGTCTGGGGGAGGCATGAGAACTACATTAGCCACGGTTAGTTTAGCACAGAGGTAGCACTTAACTGTGGGTAACATAAACCAAAGTTTACAAACACACTTCAAATTTGATTTTACATCCTGCGTTAGCCAGGGTTTACATCCTACAGAAAATTATGGTTTAGTTAATCAGTGTTAATGCCTAATTATGCTTAGGGAAAACAAGCCAAGGGATGTCGACTTTAAAATGAAGCACAATATAAAATTGGATGCTATAAAAATAAATGCATTAAGCCTCATTTATTACAAGCTCATGATAAACGCAAACATGTCTATGTTGCTGCATGCATATGCAAATGGAAAGTGTGCATGATTGTGGCTTTCTGCTGCTTGTATACATATGCATTTGTCACATGTGACAGTGTATATGATTTTTTCTCATTAAAGCACTATCAGGAAAATAATTTTATGTGAAATAGTCACCACTGTATTGGAAGACATGAAAATGAAAAGTGAGAATATCATGCATGCAAGTAGAGAAGAACAAAAATGCAACTGGAAGTTGCCATTTGTGGCGTTATCTTCAAAACTTGTGGTGTGCACATACCTTTTGGAGCAGTGGTTCTCAAACTTTTTAGAACGGGAGCCACTTTTCAGAATGGCACTCATGTTAGGACCCAACAGAAGTTACTTCATTAACTTGGAAGTGACATCATCAAGCAGGAAGTGCTGTCATTGTGATATCATTAAATGACACTCCTGGAATGCAAACTGATATTTTTGGACTTCAGCAATTGCACATCCATGAAACACCTCTGACAGAAAAAATTAGGTCAAAATATTATGTAAAAGCACTGAAATAAAAAACAATTTTTGAAAAAAAAAACCCTCACTTGAAAATTCAAACTGTTAACACTCACAACAGGAATATAGCAAGAGTAAGGTGAGTTCTGACCCACAGTTTGAATAACACTGTTTTAGAGCCATTTATACAAATGTTCTCATATTCTTAAAAACATGTAATACAAGAAACAGAATAGACTAGGCATGAATTTAGCAGTCAGTTTAGGAGTTTGTGTCTGCAGAAGAGATCACTTACACAGCATGGATATTATATCAACTACCCATATACTTTGTTTTAAATACCACTGCATCGCAACCTTAGCTTGCACTTTATGTATATGCATTGCATTCTTTTTATTTCACCCATTTAACATCCACACACACGAATGCATATAGGCAAAATGGATGGATGTGCTTGATATTTCTCTCGCCTTCTCTATTCTAGGGACCGCAGATTGGGCAAAAATATTTGCTGTGGGTTACTCAACTGTGATACTTCAGGGGATTCAAGATGTGCTACATCTGGTGTCTGCTCAGGTTTTATGAGATAATTGCTCCCTAGCCCACCTAAAAACATGGCGGAACAGAGGGGTTTGCTTTCTAAATTTAAAAAACATGGAATGGGCAGGAACTGAATCAGTCATGCCTCAGTGGTATAGATGGTAGAGGTCAGGGGGAGGAGCATATAAATAAGGAAGCAACAGCAATGGTGCAATAAGAACAGGATTAATCTAAGTGTGATTAATTCAGTGTCAGATTAAAATGGATATTGCCAGCTGTATCAGATCCATTCTGCTGCATTATTTCTGCCTGTCACTTTTTTTTTGCCTTCCCCCCTCTCAGAAATGGCCCCTCTGTGGTAGATAAACCTCCAGAAGAGTTAATTGTCACATACATGGGTTTAATCACATTGTCCGTAGTGTTTGGGGGCCTTGCCTTCAGCGATCCATGACTAATTGTTGTGGTAATTTTTCAATCATTAACAGGAGCGCATATGCTACCGACAAATCCCATGGCACCTACTAGAGCCCCACCGGCAAGAAGAGCACAGGCCTTCATAAAGGCCACCATTCCCTCCCCGCCAAGGCCATTATACTTCCATTAATATATTATAAGCATGTGCCTGCTTCATTCGGAAGGAAGGGCTTGTCTCCCATATAGTAACGGGTCTGTTGTTTATTTCTGAGTTATTTCAGAGGCAAATCTTAGGCGGTTTGGCAGTGATAGTAGGGAGGGGGCTGAAGTGTGAAGAGAATTAAACTCCATCTGGGACAACCAAGCTGAGGACCTGTTCTGTATTCAGCTGGTTCCTCATTCATTTGCTGTGGAGCTCCTGTGTTTCGGCAAGTGCCCTTTCTTTGAGCTTCAGCTGTATTAGAGATCTCCATGGCAACCACTGGTGCTCATCTGCTGCACCATACTGCAGCTCCCCTTAGCTCAATTCTCTAGCCTCCCCAGTGTCAGACAGGGCATGCTATATGCACTGGTGGGACAAGACCTTGCCTCAGGGAATCCTCTAGCTGACTGAAGTCCCACTCTAATCACCTCCTAATACCAGTGAATAGGATCATATTAAAAACACCATTTTTTCCCCTTTTAGATTTCACTTTTACATTTTTAAATAAAATGTTTGCAGCTGTCTCTGTGAAATGAAGGAGAGAACAAAATGCAACAAGGAACTCCTGCAATAATGGCACAGCTTGTTAAAAGTTGTTCATGCTGCAGAATGAGAGGTGTGTGTCAGAAAGACAGACAACTATTGATTCCCACTTAACAGATTGCTGCTCTGCCCCAGCTGTCAACATAGTTGCCTGGGGAGCTGAGAGACCTGGGTTCCAGTCACCCCTAGGATGCCTTTTTGCAAATTAATTTATTCACTGGCATACAGGCCAACCTGAGCTACACGAGGTATGTTGCACCCTCTACTGGTTCAGATGTATGCATCAGGGATAAGTATCCTGTTGGTTTGGTTGTGCTTTCTGAATATATTTTTGTGAGCTTTTATTCCTTCAAAAGAAAGAACGGGCTGCCAACAATGCCCAGAAGCTTCACTTCCACCCATAAAGGGAAGACAAGACCAGAACGCTTCATTTCAACATTAGCATTGTGAAAAAGTTTGTAAACCGCCCATGTCATGTTTAAAGTTGTTAGAGTCATACCTGGAAAAAATAATGATTTACCTTCAAATGCCCCTCACAACTGGGACCGTACATTATTTGCATTCAGATATCAGTAACTAACTATAGAAAAATGTGGTGTGAAAAGCTACATTTATATACGAGTTACAATGCTCATTTATATTTTTTTCAAACTACCTGAATTTCTTTTCTGTTTTCCTTAATCCATTTCATTTTTAATCATTTCATTTTGTACTAAGATGTTCAGAAGTACTTTACCTGATTCCTTAAAGCATCTAGCTATGCCAATATGATACACGATTTAAAAAGGTGAGAAACTGTACACCATCTTTATGATAACTTAACATGGTAGTATTAACACCCATGTAAAACTCTTATCAATATCCACTATGTCAGTTCTTTTCAACCTTTTTTGTCATGAAACCTGAAGTTTTTTTTCTCTTTTTCCCAGCAGTTTGGAACTGCCAAGAGGGCTGCAGAAGGGGTCCAGGCTCCCTGGACCCTCCAGGGATCCATAGTGACCCTCAGGTAAGCTTAAGAAAACCCTCCCTGATCGGCAGCAGCATGATCGTTAAGATCATGCTGCTGCTGATTTCTGGGCCATTCCCTTTAAAGGGAATCACCCTTTTCCAGTTTCCCTGGTGGGTCACGACATACCAGTTTGGGAACCACTGTCATAAGCAATGGTAAGGCGATAATACAACTGAAAAACATCTCCTTTTTAAAAAGCATATACTCTAAGTTTGCCGCCAATGAACAAGTACAAGCGAATTAATGACAAGAGCATTTCCTCCTTCTGAAAGCAAAATAAATAAATGCCCAACGCACACATTGCTCCTTTGGTCTATTGGTCATAGGCTGCTGTGAAATAGGCCTGAAATGGGCCAGTATTATGCAATATTATACACAGGCTGGTGAGGGTAGGCTACTACCTGCTACACATTGCAAAAATCCTGGGAACTGACAGATGGTGTGTGTACCTCTCTAAAAAGCAATTAGCAGCGAGCTGCTGGATTTTGAATTTTAGAATTTGTATTCATGGGTGTACATCCCCTTTGCTATAGGGACTGGCCTCACTCTGCATCCAGCTAAGCCTTTTACAAATGGTGTAGCTGAACATATGGGTGCAAAGATATTGCAATAGTGATAAAACTACTATTGTACCATAAGAACTGCAACTGGTACAAGAGGAAGGTTTTACACAGGATAAAGACTGCGGGCAAGAAGTATACAGAAGTTAAGCACAGATACAGGCAGGCGAAAATATCATGAACAATTCAGAGCATGGCATGATGAGGAATCCCAGATCTGCTAATGCGGTTAATATGGAGGGAAATTTGAAAAATTATCTTTTTATAGCAGAATGCAAGACAAAATTGTCAACAGTGTATAACA
Organism: Lerista edwardsae; assembly: GCA_029204185.1. Classification (NCBI taxonomy): domain Eukaryota; kingdom Metazoa; phylum Chordata; class Lepidosauria; order Squamata; family Scincidae; genus Lerista; species Lerista edwardsae. The sequence continues at coordinate 16,607,897 of JAJKFI010000019.1, forward strand.
GTTATTTACAAACTGTTCAGGGGAATCCTGGGAGTTGTAAAAGTTTATCAGGAACTTTCAATAAGATCATTAATGGCATACAAACTTCCATACCAGAAACCATCTTGTACTACAATGAACAGGAGCAGAAGATCATTAGGGCACTAGAATGGAGAAAAGTCCCACAATAGGCCTACAATGGTTCCCATTTACACACACACCCTGATGGTACACTGGGCATAATCACTGCTACTGGTAAGAAAGGCTCAAGACCTGGCCTAGTTAGGTTGCATCTCTGGTGGTATGGGCACATGGAACTGTACCAAGGCTATCTGTCAAGTAAAAGCCCCAGTTTAGCAGCCTCAGCTGATGAAAGTCCCAGATTCTATCCAAGCATCCACTGGGCTTCAGTGAGTCAGGAAGCACAAGTGAGTCACACTGTGACCTTAGTCCACAGCAGTAGCATCATCACCATTGATACCAAATATGACAAGGTTCTTGCAATTTTAATAGTTGTGTAGAAAGGGAATTTTGGCAGATGTCACACCTTTTATCTCTTTTTGATACCAAAATCTACCAAAATCTCTCTTCTGAGCAATTAGTAAAAGTACATTCCTTTGCATCTGGTCATCCTAGAGAGAAAAGCAAGAAGATGATGATTAAGAAAAATGCAAGTGAGTCCCACCTTGCCAGGTCCTGGGTCTGAAAAGATTGAAGATTCAAGCTTTAGAGCCACTCTCTAACCAAGCAGAGCAAAGATGAGCCCCAATATGCCAGTTACCAATTCCTGATGTTAACTAATACGTGCACACAGGCATAGGCCTCTACAGCACCAGGGGCTTCTAAGCAGAGAAGTCTATGTTGAAACCATTCTATGAAGGTATAAAATGTTAATGGCACTTACAGGATTCCCAGCTTAGCAGGACCTGAGATACTACTGCAACAGCTCATAACGTAAGACCAATCTCACTGGATCAGGCCATAGGTCCATCTAGTCCAGCTTCCTGTATCTCATAGTGGTCCGCCAGATGCTTCAGGGAACGCACAAAACACCAAGATACTTGGTCGCTGCCACTCCCCTGCATCCGCCATTTTGAAGTACCAGCATCCCCAAAGAAGACACCAGACTGCAGTTAGGGTTTAACTTTATTAAACACATTTTTTTTTAATTGTGACCATTTTTTTAAAAAAAACCTACTGAACACACCATGAAACCTATCCCTCACCAGTCTGGGATAGGCAAATAAACTCCATTCATGGCCAATTTGGATGACAGCAAAAAATTCCTACATGGCCCTAATAATGAGCAGCCAGGTAATCTCAGACTGGATATATGCATCATACTTGTAACATGTTTTCCTCTATAAATAACATTTTAAAAGCATCTAGGCCAATACCTAAAACCCTTTTAAAGGTATCTAGGCCAGACACCATCACTATATCCTGTGGCACAGAGTTCCACGCTGGGTAAATAAATATTTTCTTTTGTCTTTTCTAACTCTCCCAACACTCTTGTGGGTGTCCCCTGGTTCAGGAGGGAAAAGAACATCCCTCTATCCACTCTATCTCATACATAATTTTCTATATATCCATCATGTTCCCCTTCAGACACCTTTTTTCTAAACTGAAGAACCCCAAACTCAGTAACCTTTCCTCATAAGGGAGGTGCCCCAGCCCACTAACTATTTTGGTTGCTCAAAAGAAAAACTTTTTCTAATCCCACTATGTTCTTTTTGAGATGGCAGCTCAGACAAGACAGAATATAAATTCTTAAAATAAGTAATTAAACAATAGGAATACAATTTAGCACAATACAGATTAACCCAGCAAGCCACCACAGCCCATATCCACAGATACGCCTATCCTGATAAGTTGCAATCACACTCACTGGCTGCATCATCTATGCTTATTCTAGCAATTTTCATCTGTGGTTTTCAGAGGCAAAGATCTGACTCACACAACATCATATTTATCATGAAATGATAGCTGTATTCTTAAGCAGCAGCCTTTTTGGGTGAAGTGTCTATTAAAGGCAAGCTACTACAGATGGAGTGTTCTTATCACATGGCTGCAATACTCATTGAATAGTTAACCCATGTACTGAAAACATGAGGAACAATATCCTGTGTATACTTTTACTTAAGAATGTTCAGTTTTAGGTACAAGTTTCTAGCACCCAAACAAAATCCATCTGAATGCAGCATGAATCTATAGATAGCCCTGCCTGGCTGAGAAAAGACCAGAGACAGATGCAGCAGCTTGGATCATAGCTATAGTTCTCTGAGTGATTTTACCTCTTTAATTGCACACTTGTAATTAAGCACTGCTTCACATTTTTCTAATATGGCAAGCACTTACACAGGAATTAGCATGAAATCCACATGCAGACAGTAACATCTGTCAATCATGGGCAACAGGTTTGCGTTGCATACACATGCAATAGGAATCTACAATTCACCATGGCTTACAAGTGAGTCTATGTACTGTAAAAGATCTATCCCAACTCCTGGCTTGCTCCATCTATCAAATTTCTTTACTCTCTGCTCTTGAGCAACTAAAGAGCTTTGGAGGAGAACTAAAAAAACATGGCTGACTACACTCATTACAAATTCATCATTCATTGTCATTTCCTCCTCATCTGCCTCACATCTGACCAAAAAATATAATTCCATAAATCACAACAATTAGAAATTTTCAGCATCTGAAAGTTACCTAAGGCCTGCACCGCTCTCTTCTCAAGGCTTTTCCTTACCTTCTGCTGTCATATTCCATTACATTCCTGCCTATGACCTTCGTTCCTTTGGCTACATGACCGGCAGCAACCCAAAGGTATCCTGCTTCCTCAAAGGGCTTTTCTCTCTTGCTGATGCCTGGAACTCCCCTTCTGATCACTTGAGGAGTGCTGCTCCTCTTTTCTATGAACTCTTAGGTGCTAACACTCGGTCCCTAAACCTTACTGCAGCGAAGTACAAAGCACACACATATGTGAAATAATGGCATATTCTTCCCCAACTTCCCTGATACCATTCCCACTCTCTTCCTTTGCTTCTCTCTTTTGTTCTATTTTAAATTGCTAAAATAATTAATTTAATTCTGTAATTGAATGATGATGACACAATATAAATACATGAAAAAGTAGCTAGACATTGCAATCTACATGCAACTGTCATGCTAACTCCTAGTTGAAAGGATTATCTCTGTTGAACGTTATGTTCCAAAATCCTCACACATCAACACTACCATAAGCAAAAACTTATTCTCAAGGATAGTTTAGAAATTCCAGTCATTGACTGTTCAGAGCAGAACGGGCTAATAAAGTCTGCACTACTATGAATCACAGGAATGATTCCCTTTCTATTACTTGTTCTTTTGGAATAATTTATTAGGAAACCTTTTATGTGCTGTAGTCATAATCAAATTCTGACTCAGACTTTTCCCCTCCCCCCTAGTTCTCACTTGCAAGCAAAACATGTTTCGCAAAACAAATTAATGTAAAGGATATTTTTACAAGTCTTAAATTACAATAATGAGAGGAATGCTCACTGGTACAGCTGGGGAAAAATAAGATAAATTTTATCCTAGTGCCTTAGAACAGTTATTTGGAACCAGGAAGTCCTATGAGTTTGGGCCTGTATTATAATCACGGCCAACCACTATGTGGTGGTCAAGTGGGGGAATTTTTCTGCTTTGAGTTGCACTGTGATAATGGTAAATAGACTATCCAAAACTGTTGTTTTTGAGCACATATTGCACTTTTGTAGCTCACTTCACACTGCGTGTCCTCAGTACAAGCAATTCAAGCAACCTAATAAATACAGTCCCAAGTAGCAACTAGACAGTAATTTTGGCAACTTTCTTCCAGTATAGGCTGCAACAGAAGTAACACATTACAAAAAAAGATGCCAGTAACACAGTGATTGCCCACAACTGTTACCTGTTGTGGTGAGATATAGTATGAGTGTCATGAATTGGAAGAGAAAGGACGCTATAAATGCATGCACACACATGCAATTCATATCAAGTTAAATTCCCTCTCTGGCCAGCCAGTACCAAAGAGATATACTTCCCTCCGTGGAACAAACTGAGCAGCAGTGACTTCCCTCTATGGAACAAATTGATCAACAGTGACTGCTAGACACCATGGTTGGCTAACAAGCTCAGCCAACATCTGGGACCCTGAGCCAATAGTGGAATCTGAATAGAAAGACAGGTTGTTATGGGGAGCCTATGAAAGTGATTTCTAGTGCCCATGGGGAGATTTCTGGTGACCAGCTCTGCCTCTTCATAACCTTTCAGCTACTACCCATTTCCTCCACCTTTATGATATTTGGTAGAGCGCTGGCTTTGTATATAGAAGAATCAGACCCTGGTATCTCCAGGTAGGGCACAGAAAAAAATCCTATGTGAAATTTTGGTCACTTCCAGTAGCTTTGACAATATTGACCTAGATCTGTGTTTCCCAACCTGGAAGACACGGCCCCCCAGGCATGCATGCATGTTTGTTTATGGGGGTATGTGACTCAATTGGGGGCCCATAGTACCGTTACCATGGTACCTCTGAGTTTTGCTTGCCACCAACACCAAACCCTGTTAAATAAAAAAGGATTTTGCTGTAGTGGGTTCTGTACCAGAAAAGCACCCCCTGCAGTTCAAGGACTAGGGCTCAGACAAAGAGCAGGACTATTCTTCTGTTCCTATTGTACATCTCTTGACACCATGAAGCTGCAAGAAGATGAACCATCAAAGGTCAGACTTGCCTTGGGCCGTCAGCAAACGCTGGTGAAGAGGTAAAACCGAATTGTGTCAACCAGCCTGGAAACATCTTCTTTTTTCCCTTGACTGAGAAAGACACTTAATTATTCCAGAAAAGCCTCTAAATGTCAAGCCTTTTAGTCTATTCAGACAAGCATAAAAAATTCTTGAACACTAGAACATTTCTGTAAGGCTACTAAAATACCATTTGAATATAATAAAAAAAAACAAAAACAGAAAAAAACCCACTATACAGATTAGCTGTTATATTACACACAGTATTCAAAATGAAGCCTCCTTGGAACTGCCCTGCAATACAGACCCCCAGTACTTATTGGTGCTTCTTACATAATCATCAGATTGCATAACCTAATTGTGTCTGAAGTGCTCATGAAAAATGAGACATCACTTTAAAATTGGTTAATAATTCAGTGGTGCTATTTAGGTGGAAAAAATACTTTTAAGCATCTGAAGCAGCTGACACTTTTTATTGACTCATTCATGTGAAATGGGAGCACACTGGCAATAAATATTTGGGTTCCATGTGAACGCCACCTTCTGTTACATGATACATTTATTTAAAAATTTCCTTCTCATGGTGAATGCCCAAGGCCCATTAGACTTAAGACAAGTATGCTAGCTTCATAAACTATAGCTTATTTATAGCTTCTTCGTATCGTATCGTAAACCTTTATTGGCATTTAAAATTCTAAAGCAATAACAGTAACAAAACAGGACCACCAGGGGAAGAGGGTAGGGGAGGTACATGTCAAAATCTTACAGGTTACAAGGCGAGAGGTAAAACAAGATAAAGAATTAGATCAGGTTGAGTGTTTTCTTTGTAACCGCAAGAAGGAAGTCAGCAACCGAATCTGTGATGGTCGCACGTCTGTCACCTATAAGAGTGCGCAAGAGCTCGTCAGGGGGGACAGAGAGGGTGGACAGCATTGGTTCAAGGAACATATCCCGGAGAGGTTGGTGAGCAGGGCAGTAGCATAGGATGTGGGCAACTGTGTCCGGTTCAGAGGAGCAGAAGTTACAAAGCCTACAGTCACGGGGGATGTTTTGAAATCTCCCGGCTAAAACAACTGAAGAAAAATATTGAGTCTGGCGAGCATAAATGCTCACCTCTTATTAGGGTTGATCAATTCTCTGAAGTAGTTGAGCAGACGGCCCAATGAAAGGGGCAAACCAAAATAGTGGGGGAACAAGTGGGATTGATGTTGGAGAGGAGTTGTTGGGTTTCTAGTTCCCAGAGTTTGGTTTTAATAGTTAAGTGAGCCCTATTTAGCCCACTGTTGGCAAGGGATTCGAGGGAGATATCCAGGGATTGAAGTTTGGATTCAAGGAGTCCAAACCACTTAGTTGAATAATGGTCTTCTAGAAGGTCTTAGGGGAGGGAATTGGGTTGAGAATTTAAGTGAATCCGCAGCCAAAATTTAAAAGCTAAAGACCATGCCGTGGTGGGCGGCAGATGTATTCCGAGTTCCAGGATCAAGGTTGACAGCCTGATTGAGTTCGGAACCCCCAAGATGCGTCTAAGGAAGGCAGCCGCGACTTGATCTAATTCTTTGTTCGCGGCCTCAATCCAAATAGGGACTCGGTACAAAAGTTGAAAAGTACATTGAAAAGAGGGAAAAGTACATTATCCCTCCTCTAAGGAGCTTGGTGTGGCATACACAGATCTTGAGCGATGTGACTAAGAGATATGACTAACACAAGCAAGCTTCACTGTAGACCAGAGATTTGAACCCATGCCCTGGATCAAGTCCAACTCTTGTTATATGGTCCAACTTCCCTCCCCGCATATATACCTCTCTCTCTCTCTCTCTCTCTCTCTCTCTCTCTCTCTCTCTCTCTCTCTCTCTCTCTCTC
>JAJKFI010000019.1:16614512-16663109 GCA_029204185.1 Lerista edwardsae
CTCTCTCTCTCTCTCTCTCTCTCTCTCTCTCTCTCTCTCTCTCTCTCACACACACACACACACACACACACACACACACACACACACACCCTTCTCCTTCTTATTATAAATGCACCCACACACAGTATATATGCATAACCAAACTGTGTCCCATTTACTATCTCCTATCTCTTGACCTGGCATGCATCATAGAGACCTGGCTGGTTGAAGCAGGCAGAGGGGTCTCTCTCCCAGATGTGTCTGCCAGGTTTTCACATGGTATAATAGCCATAACTGCAGGAAAAAGGAGACAGTGTATTGACAGTCTAACATGATACCCTTCCCCTTACCAAATGTCAAGCAAGTGTCCAGGTTTGAGTGTCTCCCTGAGCAATGTCGACAATACTGACCTAGTTTACTGACAATACTGACCAATAGTTTGACTCAGAGCGCAATGGCGAGGCCAACAGGCCTGCATCATATCGTAGCGCTGCTTGAGGAGGCTCACAGAAAGGGCACATTCATGCCTTTACGACAGGGGAAGAGCTAGCCTCCCCTATGCGCTCCTCAGATCTGCGCCTGCTAAACAGCAGGCGCAGATCCGAGGAGACCACATGGCCCGAATCAGGGCCATGCGGCCTCCTGAACAGGCTTAGGATTCAGCCTTACGGCTGAAACCCAAGCCCGCCTGCCGGCCCACTCACAACCCATCCACAGGCCACACAGAACCACCTTTCCCCCGCCCACTCCCTCCCTTGTCCCAAAATGGTGCCTCCCCCGCAGCACCAGTCCCGTTGCCTTAGCGCCAATGCGGGGGCACCACTCAGCATCCCCCATGTCGGTGCTAACTGAGCAGCGCCAACACAACAACATTGCATTGACGCTGCGCACCTTCTAGGATTGCATTGCCTGGCAGCCTCCTACGTATTAGGTTTTCTTTTTCTGTTGAAAATCTGAGCTGCCCTTTCCCATCCAACTACTTCACCAACTCCAAGACCTTTTCTAAAATGATACCATCTATGAAGACAGACTAAAGGTCTTTTCATGCAATCACTTTTAAATGCAATAAATGAACATTTAGTTCCCATTTATTGCACACAGTCTGCAAACGTTCCCTGAAGGCAGTGCTTTTGTTGCATGGTTATCACATTTTGAGTATAATTTTGTACTCAACAAAAATATGATACCTGTTCCAGACAGCCACATTTATTACTACTCTGAGCACTACATAGAACATAGTACCACAGAGGTCATAGGAACTGACTATTTCTCACATTGTTCCAATGAGCAACAACACCTTTAAAATTCTTTCCCCAACTTTTCCTGAGATCCAAGCTGGTTTCTTGGCCACTAACTAACCATCCCAAATGAAAGAATAAGTTCCATTTTCTTTAAGTTTCATTAGACCTTGCTCTCTGTGCTGTAGGTTCACAGCAGCTTATGACATTTTTATCCAAACTATCATTTTCCATAAGGGATAGCTGGATGGCACTTATTTAAGTAAACGGGGAAATTTGAACTCACCTGTGAATTCCCCTTCTCAGTGGACTCGACAGGCTCAGCAATGGTGGATGGGAAGCTCCTCCTCTCAGGTCAGGCAGGTGAGATAATGACGATTTCCTGAGGGGAGGGGCTCCCTCCATTATCCCAGTCTGGACTAAGCCAGAAGGAGTTGGAAGGAATGTGCCCCTCCCTGCTATGCGGGTCTTGAGAGAGAGTGTTGACAGTGATAATCGTGGCGAGAGGTGCTGTAGGTAAAGGAGAGAAGACACCCAGCAAGAGAGGCCTACCTGGGGAAGGGGAGGCCTGGAGGAAAGGTGATATCACACGCCTCAGGCAGCGCGGGAGGGCCTGCTGAGCCTGTCAAGGAGTTCACTGAGAAGGGGAATTCACAGGTGAGTTCAAATTTTCCCTTTCTCCAGTGGGGTCTCCTTGCCAGGCTCAGCAATGGTGGATGAGACATGCCCAAGCCACGCCTCTACGGGTGGGAGCTGCCCAGGGTGTGCGATATGACACTATGGTGGACACACCTGGCGAAGGCTGCATTTCTAGATGCAGATTTGTCCACCTTGTAGTGTTTGATAAATGTGTGAGGCATGCTCCAGGTTGTGGCCTTGCACACATCTTCAAAGGATGGGAAGGATTTGAACGCCGCTAAGGTGGCAGAGCTGCGTAGGGAGTGGGCCATAATGCCCTGGGGCAGGTCCTCGCCCCTTGTGCGGTAGGCCACAGCAATGGCTTCCCTGACCCATCTAGAAATGGTGGAGGGGGAAACCTTGTCCCCTGTTATGGGGCTTGTACGAGACGAACAGGGCCTTTGAGCGGTGGAACGAAGATGTCCTGTCGAGGTAGAAGCTAAGAGCCCTGTTATGTGGACATCTAGGGTATGCCAGTCCTGCTCCTTGGGGTGGGGAGGGGTTGGGGAAGAAGGAGGGAAGGATGACCTCCTGAGAGCAGTGCAACAGGGAGTTGACCTTGGGCAGAAACGCAGGGTCAGTGTGGATCACTACTCTATCAGGATAGAAGTGACACAGTTCTTTTGCCATGGAGAAGGCCGCCAGTTCAGAGACTCTTCTGGCTGATGTGATGCCTATGAGGAATGCTGTCTTGTAGGTCAGCAGTCTCACAGGGCAAGTGGCCATAGGCTGAAAGGGAGGCCGGGTGAGGGATTTGAGAACTAGCGGGAGATCCCAGGAAGGTGCCCTCGGGATGGGGGGAGGGTTGGATAGGGCCGCCCCCTGAGGAACTTCCTGACGTGGGGATGGGTAGCGAGGTGACGGCCTTTGGGGTGGCCAAGTATGGATTAGACACAGGACACTTGTCTCCTAAGAGTGGTGGTACTGAGTCCCTTGTCCAGGCCCGCCTGGAGGAATTCTAGGAGGTCTCTAACCCTAAGGTGTTCTGGGTTCAGAGAGTGTTGGGTGCACCAAGTTGTTAGGGTCTTCCAGGTGTACCCATAGACCCTGTTGGTGGAGGGACGCCTATCGGCTAGTAGGGTGGATAGTATCTGGAAGGAGTAACCGGCTCTGGCTAGGCATCTCCGTTCAATCTCCAGCAGTCAGCTGAAGCATCTGGGGATGGAGCACCGGTCCCGGTGACAGGAGGTCTGCTCAGAGGCAGTTTCATGGGCTGGGCGATGGACATCTCCATGAGGGCCGGAAACCAGGGACGACGAGGCCAATGGGGCACTATTAGGAGTACCTGTGCCCCTTCTTATCTTGTTGACCACTCTTGGAATGAGTTTTATCGAGGGGGGGGGAATACGCATAGGATTCCCTGGGGCCAAGGGCTGTGGAGAGCGTCCATCTTCTCTGCTGCGGGACAGCAAGTCCTGGAGAAGAACCTTGAGAGCTGGTTGTTGAGATGGCAGGCGAAGCGGTCCAGAGCTAGTGGCCCGAATCTGTGCTGCAGGGACTGGAACACTTCCGGATGGAGTTGCCACTCCGACTGGTCCAGTTCCTTTTGGCTCAGCCAGTCTGCCATGACGTTCTCTATTCCGGGGACGTGTTCTGCGCGGATGGAGATCAGGTTGTGTTCCACCCACTGGAACAGATGTCGCGCTTTTGCTTGGAGGGCGGAGGACCTGGTGCCACCTTGGCAATTGACATAGGCTCTGGCCGTCATGTTGTCTGTGTAGACCAGAACATGGGACACTCTGAGGAGGGGGGAGAAGGCCTTGATTGCCAGGAAGATCGTCTTGAGTTCAGGAGGTTGATGGAAAGGGATGACTCAGGATGAGACCATCTCCCCTGGGCAGTGTGTCCTGTGGAATGGGCTCCCCAACCCAACAGGCTCGCTTCTGTGTGCAGTGTCAGCCTGTCCTGGACTGAAATGGGGGACCCCTGGTCCAGTCTGTGGGGACGGGTCCACCACTGAAGGTCCGACATGAACGCTGGGTCCAGTCTGAGCGGTCTGTTGCGCCTGGAGGCTACTATTTCCTGGTGGGGAAGGAGTAGGTGCTAGAGGGACCTTGATCTGAATCTCGCCCAAGGAATGATATCCTGGCAAGATATGAGCATCCTGAGAAGCTTGGACAGCATCTGGAAATCCGTCTTTTGTGAATGTAGCATGGAGAGGGCCAGCTCCTTGATCTTGCAGCATCTGTCGTGTGAGAGGCCCTGTGTATGATCGATGTGTTCGATGGTCTGGGATGGAACTAGGTGGCTCTTCTCAAGGTTGACCAGGAAGCTGTAGGATGAGAGGCAACGTACTGTCAGATCCAGATGGCGTGCAGTGGACTGGAAAGAGGTCGAGCGGACCAAGATGTCATCAAGAAACAGAAAGGCCCTATAGGTCTGAAGGTGGGCGATCAGGACCACGAGGACTTTGGTGAAGACCCTCAGGGCAGACGTAAGGCTGAACAGAAGGGCGGCAAATTGAAAATGCGCCCCCTGGTAGCAGAAGCGAAGGAACCTGCGGTGAGCTGGGAATATCGCCAAGTGTAGGTAGGCGTCTTGAAGGTCCAGGATGGATAGAAAGTCTCCCTCTCTGATGGCCATCAAGATGGACTTTAGCGTTTCCAACTTGAACCTGTGGTGCCGGATCCAGCGGTTGAGCCACTTGAGGTCAAGAATCGGCCTGATACCGCCGGATCTTTTGGACACAGTGAAGAAGTGAGAGTAAACCCCCCTCCCTCCTGCTCCGATGGGACTGGTTCTATGGCCTCAATGTAAAGGAGGTGGCTGATGGCAAGGAGGGTGGTTGGTGTTTTGGGGGACAGGCAGGCCTGTGGGCTTGCAGGAATCTGTCCCTTGGGACCTTTCAAAGTTCTAGGGAATAACCAAAGCGGATGGTGTCCCTGACCCATCTGTCTGTGGTCACCCTGTCCCACTCGCCTGCGTAGGCCTGCAGCCTCCCTCCTACCCATGGGGCAGAGGATTGGGAAGCGCCATTGCTGCTTTCCACCCTTTGGGGGAAAGCGCTGTCCCTGCTGGGGCCTGGTTTTTTGGGGCTGCTTTCTTGTAGGCTGCCAGAGTTGTAGGTACCAGAGTGGGACACATGACTGGGTTGGTTGTGGCCTTGAAAGGGCCGAAAGGAAGGTTTGAAGGGGCTTTTGGCTCCCCTGTCTTTGGTGGGAAGGGCCTTCCTCGGAAGGCCTAGAGACGCTCGGAGGGAGGAAGCCAATGCATCGAACGCTCTGCGGGCTGCAATCTCCACTTTCTTATCAGTGGGGTCTCTAGGGAGGTCTTCGCTGTCCACGGGAAGCACAGATGGTGACCCCAGGGCAGCTACTGGTGCGTCTACGAGGGGGAGCTTTAAGAGCTGCATGCCCTCTGTTTCTAAGTTAAACAGCCTGGTGTATGGCCTGTTGGAGTCCCTGGATTTGGTGGGGTTGGCCCATTCTTTGTTGACGAGGGGTTGGAAGCACTTGAGAAGGGGAAAACCCTGAGTGGGTTCCTCATGGCATGGCAGGATGGACGCTGGACCCCACTCCAGGCCTGCCAGATCAGAGCCCTGTGAGCTAGGTCCTGGAGGCGCATCCCTGGGCAGCGCATTGAAGGTTTTTAGGACTCTGTGCAGGTGCCTGGGGAATTGATCTGCATGGAATAGCTTGTTTCCCGGGAGGTCTTGGTGGAAAACCTCCTCCTCAGGGAGTTCTCTGTCCCCGGTTGCTGAGGCCTCAGACTCCTGCTCTGGGTCATCTATCGGCTCAGAGGTTGTAGTCTGCCTTGGCAGGGCTGTGGCGGGGTCAGGCTGCTGGGGTACACTCAGGGGTTGTGCCACAGGGGCTCTCAGTGGGGGGAGTGTGGTGACTGGCTGCTCCTGGTTGGGGGGGCACTCTAAGGACAGCCACGCTTGCTGCGATTGATTGCTGAAGCGTGGTGATGGCGGAGGCCATCTGGGAGGCGATCAATATCTGCACTATTGCTGCAATAGATTGATCATACCCCCCCATGGCTGGGGGTTGGGAGTCCAGGGGGGTGGCAGTCAGCGGCTGGGGCGAGGGGGACTCGGACTCACCGGCCCCCGTTGGTCCTGAGGTGGCTGAGGAGGAGGGATGGGGCTCAGACTCACCATTCCCCACTGGCTTTGACGGCTCCTCCATGCGGTGCCGGTTGTGCTTTGCGCACGCCTGTTTGGAGGAGGGCATGCGCCGGCTGCATGGAGGAGGGCTGGTGGGCAGGCGGTGTGCCGTGAGGCTGTGGAGGCTCAAGGGGGGGCCTCTGCATCGAAGCCCAATGGCGGGATGAGTTGTGGCTTAGCCGGGCCAAATGGCGGGCTTTGAGGCCAGGGAGGCGATTGGGCAGCAAGCCGGGAGGCTGCAGCAGCTTGAGGGACCTTCCAAGGGAGGCTGCAGCGTCCTCCGTCGAAGCTCGGCTGCTGGAGCACGTTGCGTCGGGGAATAGCAATGGTGCAACCTAAGGCTCCGCGTGCAGCTGTTGCTCGGCAGGGTGGGCTTACAGCAGTATAGCCAGTCCCAGCCTTTTCCTGCTTGCCCTATCGCCTTTAACTTCCCTGCCCTGCCCAAGGGGGCGGGGGGAAGGGAGCAAGAAGCCCGGGCTGAGAGCACGCGGGCTATGTGGCCAGCCGCCGCTTGCCTCGACGGGAAGCGGGGGGGGGCCTTGAGCCGTCCTCGTCCAAAGATGAAAGGCGTCGCCGCGGGAGAGCGGCTGCTGTGCGCAGCGAAGATCTCCCTGCTCTTGAAGGGGACACTGCTGCACTCAATGTGAAGGATATTTTTATTTTTTATTTTGGAAGGAATGTAAAAATGTGACTGCTCTGTACCTGAGGCGAGGCCAGACTGGGATAATGGAGGGATCCCCTCCCCTCAGGAAATTGTCATTATCTGACCTGCCTGACCTGAGAGGAGGAGCTTCCCATTCACCATTGCTAAGCCTGGCAAGGAGATCCCACTGGAGAAGTGTTACTTCATGTGATTAGTGACAATGTAGTCTACTAATCTACACCAAAAGTATGAGTAGCCTATAAGGCAGTGGTTCCCAAATCTTTTCAACTGGCAGCTCCCTTTGACCTATGGGGCCATTGGCCAGGGCTCCCCCTTAGGGATAGAATATATAGGGCAGCAAATTTTTTGCAAGGATTCTGAAACTACCCTGGTTGGTTTCCACAGCTCCCCAGGGATCCACAACTCACAGTTTGGGAACCACTTCTATAAGAGATAGTACTTCCTGCAAACATTTGCCTAGTACCACTCAGACAACTTTTGACCTTTCCAATATTTTTGTAGTTCTTCATTTCTAGGAAGATAGGATTTATTCTCCAGTTAAACAAAGATAATTCCCTCCTTTTACATCACGGTGCATGCAAATCATCCTTATTGCACTTCAGAATGTTCTCCGTATCAAGGACCTTGACCTTTGCGTTCAGAAACCCAGTTTTATGCCAAACTGACAATCTGTCCAATCACTATGCAAGCTCATGTAAAGCCTGTGCCAGGCAAAGATTCCAGCAGAAGTTCATGTGCCATTAGAGAACAGCAACTTTCAGAAATCTGTCCTTCATTTTAAGCAATCTCAAATAAATAACTTGCTTCCCAGAAACAAATGTAATTGAATTGTCATACAACAAGGCAATATTTGTTCATCCTATGCAAACACACACAGATTGTAAGGCTATATTAATTCTTCCAAGAATACTAAACTACAGCATGCATAATAGATGTGTCAGAAATGATAAAATCAGAGAAGCCAGCACTTCCAAAACATTATAGGCTTCTTTTAAAGGCAAACACAAGCTCTAAATAAATAAATAAGAATCCTACAAAAATTCAAAAGTAAACTAAAGACAGGCATAAAGACAAATGATAAAGAAAAGGCGAAAACAAGTGATGCATATGTTTTTAACACACTGTATGTGGGTGTAGGTATGAGCAACAGATAGTGGGAGAGCATAAACATTCAGTTTCCACTGACACAGACTGAGAGCTGAGTAAAGCAGGGTGGGGGTAGGAGAGGGCAACAGGCTGGCAGGTGAGAGAAGAAAGTTAGATGGGGGAGCTAGCAATCAACTTACCAAAATGTAGATGGGCGTACAAGTTGGGTGAGAGAGAAAAATACCTTGACTGGAGGGAGGGAGCAGGGGTGAACATGTAGAATAATAATAACCATAGTCATTTGTTATCACTTTCTGAGTGGGCAAGCCCTTCAGATGTATTGACATGCTGGAATCCTTACAACAACCCTGTAAGGTAAGCAAGCATTGTCATCTCCATGTTGCCACTGGAGAACTGAGCCTGAAAACGAAAATGCCGTACCTAAGGCCACTTAGGGTCCAATCCTAAGCTTCCCTGCCACCCTGCAGTACAGCTGCACTATAATGGCCACCACGGTACCCTATGTATCCATGGCATCCTAGGGTCTCTTCGGGGTGAGGGAATATCGGTTCACTTACCCCATGTAGTGCCCTAGTGTCCCCAATGGGTCAACTCAGATCTGCGCCTGCTATTTAGACCCATGTCGGCTCTACAACTTCCCCTGCCCAGTTCTACTCCTTCCCAACCTTCCCCCCACCCAGCATGGATACTTACCACTTGGTGCTCCTCCTGGGCATCCGGGCAGAACAGAGGCCCATCACCAACTGACGCTGGCTTCTAAGATCAGGCTGCCCATGAGTTCCAAATGGGAAATATGAGAACAGGGGACGTTCTGAAACACAAGGCTTGAGTGGCCTGAGGAGCCTCCCCGGTGAAAGACATGTTTGTGCCCTTGCACCAGGGGAGGCACTAGCCTCCCCTATGGGCTCCTTGAATCTGCACCTGTGAAATTGGGGGCACAGAACTGAGGAAGTTGCACGGCCGAATCGGGGCCTTGCGGCCTGGGGACGAGGCCTTGGATGCTTCCTCCCAGGCCCACCCCCTTCCCCAGATCAGCACGCCCACTGGCTTGCCCACCCCCCCACCCAGTTCCACCAACTCACCATCAATCCATTAGCTTAGTACTACTGAATCTTGATGGGTATCAATTTTGAAAGATCTCCTGCAAACATCCATCTCAACATCTTTCAACTGGAGATGCCTGAACTTCAACCCAGGCCCTTCTGCTTGTAAAAGCACATACTCTGCCACTGAGCTATGACACAATGACCAGAGTGTGTGCTCTTCAGGAACAAGGATACATGAGGCAGAATCTTAACTAGACTTCCACAGTTCAAAGCTCCCTCAAAAAAATAGAGGCTTATTTTATTCCCAAGGAAAACTCCTGACAGCAGAAGTGCTAATTGGGTTGCCAGCCATGTACATCTTTGTATTGTCTAAATACGGAATAAAGTGGGTGAACTGCCTGCACCTCTAGGATAGGTGGGGCCTTTATATCGGCGAGGGTTCTGTTCCTGGAACTCTCATGGATAAAAAAAAAATCCACGGATAATTAAACCCGCAGATTCTGCCCCCTCCCACTCTCCAAACCCAACCAGAGCACAGCTCCAGTCAGATCTGGAGGGCTTTCTGGGCCCCACTGAAGCTGAAGCAGCCTCGGCAGAGCTCAGAATGGAAGATTTCCTACCCCCCGGACCTGACTGGAGGGCTTTCTGAGCCCCGCTGAAGCTGCACACCTTTGCACGCAGCCTTGGTGGGGCTCAGAATGGGCAATTTCCTCCCACCTCCATCCTCTGGACCTGACTGGAGCTGTGCTCCGGTCAGATCTGGAGGATCTTCTAAGGCCTGCAGAGGCCACGCGCCACTGAGCGCAGCCTTGGTAGGCCTCAGAATGGCCGTTTCGTCCAAAAAAAAAAATGCAACTTCCAATTTTGGGGGAAAACTGGTTGTATTTTTAATGCCTTATGAAGCATCAGAATGCCCGGGGAAGCCTCAGAAGTTTGCTTGTTTGTTTTGGCCAAAACAGCCATTCTTAGGCTTCAGAAGAGCCTCCAGAAGCACCCTTGGAGGCTTCAGGTTGTGCAGAATTTGGCTCAACGCAGATCCAGGGTCCGCGGGACCCACGCAGGTGTCAAATCTGCGGATTAAAAATCAGTGAATTAGGCTCAACCTGTATTCAAATAAATAACTGAACAAAGCAATAAAATACTACTCACTTCAACTTACTGCCCCAAATCACTCCCCTGATGTTTCTCTACCCTGTTCCTTAACCTACTAGTAACAGAATAATTCATCATTTATCCAAAAAAGCTTAAAATATAACCAACAAAACAGGAACGTTCATTATAAAGATGTTCATTTACCAAGTTCACTTCCTTCTGTGTTGCAGCACAACAGTCTCTAGGAAGATAACCCCGGTCCAAGCTATACAATACATTTTGACGCAGCTAGGGGAAACATGCATCTCTTAAACTATGCTAAAATCTATGAATAAGGGCTGATTCACATATATGTTCAAATGCCCATGACCTTGTTTTAGTTTGTCAGGGTCTGACAGCAAATATTTCTTAAGAGTGAGCCCTCTTGTAGTGACAACTGGAATTTATAGCTTTAGAGATATTTTGTTCTCAAACTTTCTCCAGGCACAGTCAATACCATTCTTATTTTCCTCATGTACAAGAAAGAAGATACTTTATTTTGTGTCTAAAATTGAGATAAGCACTGGTGTCCCAGTGTTGTGGCACTCTGCCTTAGGACTGTATGACTGAAATCCTTATAGAGGATAAACATACTGTTCACCTGTTCCTTTACTGGCTTTTCATCCTAGTCAATCTGGGTTGAATTTGCCCACGTTGTCATCCAAGTGGTTTAATAACACACATTCAGATCACTATCCTGCTGCACTGCACTGCGTTACACAGATTCTTCCAGATTCAGTAAACCTGGCTGGTCATGCCTGTTAAATCACAAGCACAGTGGCACAATGTTCCAGTTTGGGATTCCTGAGGCATTATCGAGTAATTGCATTTTTCCTCACAGCCATTACATTGCTATTGGGCCATCACAACAGTGAGGTTACCAGCTTCATCTGCGGTATGAACGTCTACACAATTCATAAGACATAATCCGAAAAGATAGAAGGTGCTGGATGCGAGGCATGAAAACTTTTCCCTTAAACACGCCTGGCTGTTCAATATATGCATCAAAAACCTAAAATTTGACATGGAATGGGATTCATAAATTAAACAAATAAAATTAAGCCTACAAGGTAACATTAGCAAGCCTTTTCCATTAGCAACTGCTTAATTACTTATTACCTGCGAAGGAGGGTTTGGACATGTCAGACTTAAAATTGCTTAACACAGAAGACACACAGTCAAAGACATCCATATTTTCATTAGTAGTTAACAAAGGCCATACTCTAGGTTGCTGTGACCTGCATTGTTAAATAAAGGTGTGAGTCCACCTCAGGGAGCGTGCATGCGGTTGTAGGTTCACAGACACCTCAGAGAACCATTTACATGGCCCATCTGGCTCATTAACGAGTTTTTCCCCTCTCATTTCTATTTGCAATTTTGCATATCCATGTTTTCTAAAATTCTGTATCAACAAGATCACACTCTGGAAAGCAGGTAACTACACTACTCAGCAAGGACATGCCATACCATTCCGTGCCATGCTGAAGCACAGAACGTTACAAAGCCTGGTGACATAATTCCGAATGTGACTAAAACCTCATTCCGCACATGTCTGGAGCCTTTCTGAAGCCTGCAAAGACCTCAGAAAGGCTCCCAGACAAAACTGGAGAACATCTCTGGTTGTGTCTGGGAGCACAGGTGAGGCTCAGCCTCCCCTGACCAGACGTTCCTACAGCTCACTTACCTATCCCTGTACAATTTCTCAATAGTTTCAGTATGTCTCTTTTCAACAACAGGCTTAGAGTTAGTTTTGAATTTGTTTTAGAAGAAATGTTTTATATAAAAGCCAATTATATAAAAAGAAAATTATAAGATGTTAGAGCTGGGAGGGGAGAAGGCCTTTGAACTGTGTTTTGATGCACAGGTTTGTATTTAAACATTGATAAGAGGTCCATATAATCTCTCAACATGGTGAGCATCCCCTCCATAAATCTGGTAAGCATGAGCAGCCCTCAGCGTAGCAGAGAATCATCCTCACAGTCCCATTGTATTTCTAATGTTCTTCGAGCACATTGGCAGGGACAATTCCCAACCTATCCACCACTACCCCCATCACCCGCTCCAAGCTTCATGGGGCTCAGTCTCCTCACTGTGAGGACTGGGAATGCTCCAAGCACTTCAGAAGCATAGCATGACAGGGATTAGTGTCAACCCTCCTCCTTATCTCAGAATTAGGGGAAATAATATGGGGGATTGTCCCCAACCTTGTGCTGCAGTATGCAACTCCTCAGAGCACCTCTGAAGTTTAGTGCAATGTCAGAATAAAAACCCCATTAGAGGAGGGGCAGCGCCCTAGAAGCCACACATTTGGCCTGACTACTAGCGCTAGCCAAACTTGGTGAACTCCTGATCTCACAGTCAGCACCATTTTCAGTCCCAGTTCAGCAATCAGTACCTGAAGATTGCCTTACTATTTCCAGAAGAACACCATGTCAAGAGCCAGTCCAGAGGTCAGCTTAAGACATGGTGGCCAATCTGCTGCACAGTGTTTTGTGACATGTCTGCGTAGCCCTGTGCATGGTACACAGACAGGCCTGCTCTCCTTCCTGCCCCTCTCACATTCTGCACCTGCCTAACTCGCTAGACCAGAGACAATACTGAACAATAGACAATACTGACAATAGAATGGAACTCTTTCATGCCAGTTTTGACTTGACCTGTGGCACACACACCCAAGAACTTGGTTGCCTCTGATTTAAGAGGCTTAAATGGAGATATCCAGTTGAATTTTTTTCACTGTCTAACATATTGTCCTTGAACCTAAGAAAAATATTCAGACTTCTTCTGCACACAAAGGAAACAAAGTGGTAAATGCTGCTTCATGTCGAAATTAAATCTTTCTGGGTTGGTATCGTGCATTGTGAAGTTCAGTGCCAAAAACCTTAGGGGGTTAGGGGCAGCGGTGGCATCCGGGCGGAACGGGCCGGTACGGCGTTCCGCTTGTTCTGCGGATGGGCCCAGGCCATGCCGCCTCTCCCGAGGACAGGCGAGCTGCTCCTGGGCCCGCCTGCCCTCCCGAGCATCCAAATCGCTCTGAAATGGAGCAATTCCAGGCACAGGGAGGTGTGGCTGGCCTCCGCCATGGGGGTGGAGGGCTGCCAATCATCCGGGCGTTCCGGTTCCTGGCGCGCCCGGATGACATCACTGGTTAGGGGATTGAGTCATGCTGTAGGACAATATGAAAAGTCAGGCACAAAAGGAGCAGAATCTTTAATCAAGGAATCCAACAAGAAAAAAGAGAAGGGGAAAAGAAAGGTGCAAATGCCACAACTGAAGCTTGAGCTCTCCCCTTTCTCACTATACAGTAGTTCTGTACATGATTCTAATGAAATTCTGTTCTATTCAAATCAAATCAAGGAGTGGTTTCGCAATAAATCAAAGGGGAGTTTCTCCATAAAACACTCTTCAGTACAGCATTATCTTGAGGAAACAAAAGATAGCAGCCCCAGCATAGATAATATAAGGCATTAAATGGCACAGCAAAATCCTTCCCTCACGACCGAATGTTCAAACCCCGAAACCTCAAAGGGTCTGGCAACTTCACTGGAACCTGAAATGTTCCCTCCAAGGAACGAACTCTCTTCATTATAAAGAGCATGCATCTATGATGTTCTAACTCACCAGGGAAAGGGATCTTGTCTTTTGATCCAACCTGTATTTCTGTTACGGCATACATACAGGGAACATCATTGTTTAAAAGGACATACTCCAAGGCAAACATTTCCTAACTTTATTTTAAAAAAAATGGTCACAACTAACAAAAGTAAGTATGGCATCCTTCCAGGTTCCAAAGCTCAGTTTCTGTTTGTCACCACTTTATGCAGTGTACACATTCAATAAGACCTGATTTATCATTCTTTTTGTAAAAAAACATAACAATCTGATCAACAAGTTAACCACCTAATTGACCCAAAAATGACAATTGAAGGACACCTAACTTGAGAGTTTACCTGAAATCCTGCAGTCATAAATCCTCACTAGAAAGGACTAATAGGAGGAAAAGCCAAATTTCCATTAAATCCAAATATTATAGTAACTAAAGCAATACACTGGTTTCTCAGTGGCTGGACAGCTGGTGGCTAATGACCACTGTTTTTGAATTCTGTTACATAGAGGTGTTAAAACAAGAGTTCCTTGAATATAATACTGGTGGGCTCTCAATATCTACGGGTTTAGGACTTGCAGATTTCAGAATGCATGCATGCATGCATATTGAGAGCTCCCTGACACCAGATTATAACAGCACATGGAAAACTTCGATGTACAAGCTTACCACATGTGGGAATATTTAGAGAAAGTAGTGCTTTCAAACAAGGTTTGATCTGTTAATGTGCCTTCAATGCATAAAAGACAGTATTACAAGTCCTCCAAATGTCTGTCGTGCCTAACTTTTATCGATTTCTTTTTAGCTATCTTGAGCATTTGCTCCAGCAAAGGAAAGACTAGATACTAATCTTTAAAATAATATTAAATGATTTTTAAAAGAAGATGCCAGCTGCATTGGCACTGCAAAATTGGTTAGGATTGGGCTGCAAGTTCAGAAGGAAGTTCACTTACTTCTATGTATGGGTACACAAGACTGCAGCCATACTCTCTGCAGCTACTGAGAGCTTTGGATGGATCTGCAGGGGTGTACATAAAGACATAAAGGCTAGACATAAAGACATAAAGGCTAGACATAAAGAAGCCAACAAGCAAGTCAGGAAGGGAAGAGGCCTCCTCACTGTTATCCCGTCCTGTCCCCCCAACAACTGGTATTAGTGGCATTCTGCCTCTGTACCTAGCAACTTCATTTAGCATCATTCCAACAGTCACTGATAGCCTTATTTGCCATTAATTTTATCTAACTCCCTTTTAAGGTTACCTTCAACCATAACTATTACCATACTTTGTGGCAGCAAATTCCATAAAATTATGCATTATATTTTTTTAAAAAAACATTTTTCCTCTGACCTGAATCTACTGCCAATCAATTTAATTGGGTGACCCTGAATACTAGTAAAAATATCTCTATCCACTTTCTCCACCATATAATGCATAATTTTATAGACTTTTGTCTATCATATGCCCCCTCCCTTCCCCTTAGTCATTTTTCTAAACTACACACTCCAAAACACTTTAAATTATTTCTTGTAAGGAAGGTGCACCAATCCTTTGATCGTTTTTATTGTCCTTTTCCGCACTTTTTCCAGCAATACAATAACTTTTTGGAAATAGGGCAACCAGAACTGCACATAAAGGTTTATGTAAATGCATTACCATACTGACATCTTATTTTCAATCCCATTCCTAATAACTGCTAGCACAGAATTCGTGTTTTTCACTACTGCTACATGTCTACAGTAGACATTTCTGTTTAGTTAACCACTGAAATTCCAAGATCTCTTTTCTGGTTAGTCACCATAAATTCAGCAATCCACCAGTGTTTAAGGGCGCAATCCTAAACTGAGTTAGGCCGGCATAAGCTAAACCAGCGAAGTTTGGCCAGCACAAGGGACACCATAAAGTATGTTTGGACCACTCTCAGAGTCAGAGAGGCCAGCACAGAATCGTGCACCATCCTCCCTGACTCAGAGTAGTCCAAACATGCTTTATGGTGGTCCTTGTGCTGGCCAAACTTCGCTGGTTTAGCTTATGCCAGCCTAACTCCACGTTAGGATTGCGCTCTAAATGAAATTAGGATTTGTAGCCCAATATCTATTGTGTTACACTTAAATTACAGATTTAACCCTGTTTACCATCTGGATAGATCAAATACTCCATCTACTATGTATGAAGGCGGATTTGTACCATTATATGGTTCTCAATCTTGCCTTGAAGGAAGGCTTCATGCCTGGCCTTTAGAAAGGAATTATTGATTAAATCATGTCCTCAAACAGCCTGCGGCAGTTCTACAGCCCTTCAGAACTTGAAAGACACTGGTATTATACACAAGGACAATCATTCTCTAAGCAACACAGAGCCGGCCAAAGACTTCCTGAGACAGGGTGCCAAATGCTGCTCCACTTCTTTGATGATGTGCCAGACTCTGTTCATCTCACTTTCCAATGTTCTAGTTCAGCACATTCTTCCCTTACACATTTCCTCTTCCTTTCTGTTCTCCACTTCCTTTTCCAATTGAGAGAATGGAAGAAGAACAGGGGAGACAAGTAGGTGGACAGACATGGGTGCCTCAACCAATCTGGTGACCGAGGCAACGGCTTCATTTGGCATCATAGATGGGCCAGCCCTGAATCTTCCAGTGATATACAGGCATGCCACGGTATTTGCTGGGATTCTGTTCCAGACACTCCAGGGGATACCTGAAAACATGGATACCATGGCACACCTTTTTAAAATATAGGGGAACATCAGTGGCTTTGTTGCAACAAAGTTGAAAAAAAAGATTTGTTTAATGTTCCCCTATCTTTTTAATAGGCATCCCAGAATCCATAGTGTACATGGATAACTGAAACAGTGGATACCAAATCAGTGGATACCTGATCAGAGAACTGCTCCTTCTTTGGTAGTATTTCGGCGGGGGCTGAAGACCTTTTTATTTCAACAAGCTTTTAATTGTTGACAGGCTGGCTGGCTGGCTGGTTTTTTAGACTCTTTATTTTAGGATCCACGGGGCTTGTTTTAAATTTTAATTATTTTAATGTTGTTTTTAATTATTATTTTTAATTGTAAATTGTGATTTTATTGTATTTTATTGTTGTAAGCCGCCTTGGGTGCCTTGGAGCAGAAAGGTGGGATATAAATAAAATAAATAAATAAATACCAAGGCACGCCTGTATTCAAATCCCTAACCCCAAATATCAAGTCAAATATCAAGTCTCCACCTTCAAGTCTCAAGTCGAGTCTCAAGTCCTTTCTCAAATTGTCGACTCCAGTCTTGAGTCTCAGGTCTCTGAGCCGCATGCAGCCGGTGCCTGCCTGGGACAGTCTGACTGGAAGTGCCTGCTCCCGATGCCCAGCTGATCTGCGGTGATCCAAGTGCCCCAGGAAGGCTCCAAGCTGCCTGCAGCACTTTGATCAGCTGGGCACTTCTGGATGCCTGCTCCCTGCAGGGTAAGCAAGAGCACATACACAAACAGGGACTTGGATGCAAAAATGGCTTCAAGTCCTAAGTTGAGTCATGAGTCACTACTTCTAAGTCCCAAGTCAAGTTCGAGTCAGTGATTCAATTTCCAAAATGGAACAAGCTCCTTTCCATTAAACCAGGCTAGAACTGCATGTTTCCAATTTACCACTGAACACAGCACCCTGTTCATGCAGCACACATAGTCTGTTCTCTGTCTCTAAGCTGTTAGAAGTCACTGCAACTAATGCAGATCATGTGGGTGTATATGAGAGTGCAGTGCAAGCAGAGGCAATGTACTGGACTGTGAAACTGATTGTGCTGGAAGCCATTGCTAATAGAAATGTCAATGAAGCAAAGGAGTTTTCATACCTGAGTTAACTAGCTGCTGCTCCATGACCCCACAACCCAAGACCTCCATCCATTCTCCTTGGAAGTTGATCTCCATCTCAAAGGAAGGGTGAGTAAATGGAAAGTAGCAGTCCACCCATCTAATCTCGAGTCCTGTGCGATTGTTTAAAAACAAAGACATAAGCAAACAAGGTGATTAAAAGGCTTCCTTCTCCTACTCTTAGTAAAAGTTGTCCTTCAGTTAATGACACCAATTACCGGAATCCATAGAAAGTAAACAGCAAACAAACTAATTTATAACCCTTTTTGTATCTGTGAAGTAATAAATCTTGAACTGGGGTGGGGGGGAGAAATAGCAGTGTCTTTTCTAATTTGAAAAACACTTTGTGCAATTCAGGCACCTTTTAAAACCAAATCAATCACTTGTCAAACTCCAGCAACCACCTGGCATAGAAGGAAAATGAGCCAAGATCATGGACAAAGCAGGTAATTTTGTTATGTTCAGTAACCGGAAATAACTAACAGCTCCCTAGAACTACAGCTAAATCTTTTCTTATTATTTTACAATTCTGTTTTTTTTTTAACTATTACCTTAATGACCACTTTTAGAAAATAAATCTCCATAGGTTTATGCACTAATTGTAACTAACTTTAAATATAAATTTCCTGATTTGTGCCACTGTATGAATATAGAGTTGTACAATAAATAAATAAATAAATAAATAAATAAATACATACATACATACATACATACATACATAAATAAATAAATGAGGTATGGATATATTTCTAATATATACAAGGCAGGCTCCATTAACCAAGTGGCAAGGGGAAACTTTAATGACAGGCAGATAGCAACAGGCAACGGGCACCAAGCCAAGAGAGAAAGGAGGAGGAAGTAGGCATTCACAGCTGCACAAGGTCAATTATGTCACTATAGGGGAAGGTGTTTGCCAGAGGAAGTATTTATAGAGTGTGGAAAAGATGCATGGCAATAATTAATGGATGAAGATGACTTGAGCTGATTAGCCCTGGCCCAGCTCCAGCACAGCTGGCTAATACATTGCTGTGAACATACTTCACGGCACATTTGTGACACTTTCAGCCAGTGGTTCTCACGTGCCACCAGTATTCGGGCATTCAGGATTGGGCCCTTAAAAGCTAATAAATTTATTTAGCCCAAGTTTTCATGAACTACAGCGCACTTCATCAGCTGCGTTAAATGTAATCCGCAGAAGGATGGTTCAGGTCCAGCCGGTTTATCTGGGGTGCCCACGGGTTTGAGTAACTGCAGATTCGGAACCTACAGTTGGACCCACTAAAGACTCCCCCGGACGAGTCTGGGACTTTGTTCCAGTCACGTCCGGGAGAATTTTTGAGGCCCGCCAAGACTGCACAAGACCGTCATTTGGCACTGCTGAATCAGCACTGGAAAGTTGGATAGGACTGGGCTCTAACTAGCTCTGTAATAAGACAATATTGTCTATCAACCTACACTATCTACAATCTGACACTGTCAGACCCGAAACGTGACTTTATCAAGGGCCAGGAACAAAGTTAATGGCACAAAGAGTAGTGAATCCCATTGATTGCACAAAAAGAGAAATGAAAAGTATTCATAAACTCGAAAGGGCAAAATTCTCCACAGAAAAAGAGATGTGTTAAACCTCTTGTTGTTTGTGTGGGAGTTGTAATTACAATGTTCTTTGCTGGTTTTCAGCTAAAAATACTTCCCTTTAACAGCTTCAAAAACTTGCCAACATCTTGCATGAATTCTAATGCTAGTCAGTGTTTCCTTGACAGATAATTGTGTCAGCTCTGAAGAAAAGACTGAGAAGTGGATATAAATATAAATGCTTCCTTGCTAGATCAGGGCAAAGTTCATCCTATTCATTCCCCAGAAGCCTAGAAGGGGAGTATGGTGGTGTTGCTTTCCTGTTCAGGTAAATGTACCTGAACATAAATGTTTGATTTAGCTATCATGGCTAACCAACTTTGACAGACCTATCCTGCATTAACCTGTCTAACCCATTTTAAAAACCACCTAAGCTAGTGGCTATTGGCATATCTCACAGAAGCAAATTCTACCATGTGGAATGCTACTTGCTCACCATCACTTCGTCACCATTTATTATGTAACACACAGTATGATCCTACCTTGACTCACACGCACAGGCTGGAGAAAGAATCACTCCAACATCTCCTTGCAGGGAGGATGTTTGAGAGGAGCCCTCCATATCACTCCCTTCTGATGTGTTAGAAGTGTTCCCTGTAATTTCCACCAGGACTGCATGGAGCTGTGAGGTGGCAGCTCACAATACCATTGTCATCGCCAAGTGCCAAAGGACCGACACAGAAGCTGTATGGGGCTCCAATTTGAAATGTGAAGCCACACAGTTTAAAGCAGTGTTTCTCAAAATTTGCCATACCACTTCACATGGTCCACTATCGGAAGTACTATTGGAAGTTAACTGGCAATATCATCACTAGTTACTTCTGGATTGGGAAGCCAGATGCAATACTACAAACCTCAGTAAGAGGTTCAGGGCAGATAGAAAGACATTTTTGAGCATGCAAGAAGTGTACACTGGAGCTTTGCCCGCCTAGCCAAGATTCCTACTGTTGCTTGTTGCCTTGCATTGCTGGTCTCGTTGCCAGGCAGCAGGGGTCTGAGGGTCCCATGGACACCATCTCAAGTACCACTTGTGGTAAAAGTACCACTAGTTGAGAAACAATAGTTTAGAGGGAACAGTGCCTGCTCGACTATGAGAACTGTGTGCTTGTGTGGTTTTGGTGGACTTTGGGAAAAGCCCTGTGCTGGGCTCCAAATGATCCTTCTGCCCAGCCCTATCTGGGCACATCTGGGTTTAGAGGGTTCGCTTGGCCAGGGTGCACCCTCTGATGGGCACTGGCTTTCAGTCACTACCTGTCTCTTGAAACCAACCCTAAATGGTGTGCCTGCTATTGCTTGTTAATGCTATATGTGAACTAGTGTGTTCTGTGCATGAATAATGTAGGGGGTAGCATCAGCAAACAAGAGTGTGACTGGTGGGTGGTAGCAAAGTTTTCAGGAATGCTATGAGGAATGGTTGTTAGTGTCACTGCATTGACTCCAGTTTCAACTAATATGATTCTGCTTTCTACTTTGTGGCTGGAACTTGTCACGGACAAATAAATCTGGCTTGTGGAAGGTGAACCAAAGTGAAGCCATTTTACCCTGAGAGTGAACCAAAGTGAAGCCATTTTACCCTGAGAGTGAACTGACTGAGAGCATGCTGAGATAACTAGGAATTTGAGCCATTAAGGAGTATCCCGGAAAACATCAGGCACTGATTGCTGTAAATCGTTTGCATCCTTGAGAGAACAAAAGCTGTTTAGTATCTGGCTAAGTCTTAGGAACCGAGCAATGTCCGACCAATTTGTGAGGTATTCACACCTGCCACTAGTCTGAAAGAAATGTAAATGGTATTCAGCTGTAGAGTCAAAGAGAGAGAAAAAACTGCCCAGCAACATGAGTTCAAATCAAACATCTAAGGTGATTGGACAGGAAGGTATTCAAAATTCCTATCAAAATTGGGCAAAGAGATACATTCATTGCTAGCATTATGGGGAGCTACGCCGGGCTGCTGAAAAGATGCAACCAGTGACCTTGAGACGGTGAGGTCTGAGAGCAAGGATTGAACCCCTTGTTGTGAGCCGCTGTTGTAAGTTTGAGAAACTGATCAACCGCTTAGCAAGACTGTGCTGTGTTAGTGAGGGATAAGTAAGTGCCAGGAGCTTAGTTTTTATTGTTTTTGCTTGGAACTTGTAATATTACCACTGTGCCTTTCTTCTGCTTTCTTTTAATAAACTTTTATTTGGATATATAAAAACCTGTTTGATTAATGCTGAATCATAGACACTCAATAGAACGAACCTAAGGGGTTCCAGAGGTCTAACGAACAGCTAAGGGTTCACAGAGCCCATTTTTTCCCCTTAAACAAAATCCTCAGTGTTTTGGCAAGTTTGGGGCTTGTGTAGCCAGCTGGGCCAGCACTGAGGTCCATCCACGCGTGCCTCTTGGGAGGAGAGAGCTGTGAGTCGGGACAGAGCCGCAATCTGAATGAGCAGGGTCACAGAACTGCCTTTGGAGGCTACATACCATCTCCAAAGAGATGAACCACAAGTTTTGTCAGTGCTTGTTTCAAACTGTACTCCATAAACTTCACTGCTTCCATGGTGTGTGTTTCTTGCTTGTATGGTGTACGGTAGCCATCTTCAAACAAGCGAAAGCTTTCTCCATCACGGACATTACTGAATAGCTGCACAAAAAATGAAATCAAATAATTAGCATGCATAGAGTGCTTTGGAGTGTACAGGCCATGCTTATCCTTAAAAACAACCCTGGAAGATAGGTCAATTTTTTAAAATCTCACAGTTATAATTCACAATACAGTACAGGTGTGCCTCCAGATCCGCTGAGGTTCTGTTCTGGACCTCCCCGTGGATACCTGAAACTGTGGATACTGGGGGCACCTATTTAAAGATAGGAGAACATCAGTGGTTTTGCTGCAACAAGGTAAAAAAAGAGATTTGTTTAATGTTCCCCTATCTTTTAAAGAGGCATCCCAGAATCTGTGGATAACTGAAACTGTGGATTCCAAATCAGTGGGTACCAGGGCATGCCTGCAGTTCTTTTCAGAAGGTGAGTCACTATTATCCTAACCTTTGGGGAGTATGGGCAGTTCTGAAGGTGCAAAATAGCAACTTATCTAAGGCTCCAGGTGATATCTCCACCGCAGACTTCCCAGATCAAAATTCACACTCCTGACAGCTACACTTCACATGACCAGTATGTATGTATGTATGTATGTATTTATTTATTTATTTATTTATTTGAAGAATTTATACTCTGCTTTTCCCATACCGAAAGCAAATGCCCAAGGCAGCTTACAGAGAACAACAAAATATAATGTAACCACAATAAGCAAAAACAGATTTAAACAACCGCAACAACAGCAGCAGCAGCATTAAACATTAACACAGAGAGTGAACAAGAGAGAGGCTAGACCCAATTCTCCATATCAGGTCATTTCAAGGGTGGGAAAACAATAGACCAGGGGAGTGAACAAACTAAGACATTATACCAGAGGGACAAAGGGCAGACAGCCACACAATCCTCCAAAGGCCAGACAAAATAGGTATGATTTGAGCCCTCTCCGAAAGGCTTTGAGGGAGTGTGAAGTTCTTAATTCTTCTGGTAGGGAATTCCATATTTGTGGAGCTGCTTCAGAGAAGGCTCGTCCCCGAGCTGCCATCCTTTTAACTTGGGACAGTGCAGTAGTTCTTCAAAGTACTACTTAAAGTGCACTATTTATATTAGAGTGACATTAGTATTAGTATTAGTTGGGGCAATCATTCAGGACATCTTCTGGAATCACAAGAAATTCAGATCTCAAAGGCATTCCTATCCTTCCAAAGAGCAGCATTCATAACTGATAATAAAGCATCTAACATTTCTAGGCAGTATACAAAAATTAAAAACCATTCAGGCTTTTTAAAGATGCATAAAATATCCTCAAAACGTTACTGCACGAGTTGAGTATATTATGAATGATTGCTATGTAGACTTTCAGCAAAGTTGCTATGCAAATAGCATTCATCCTCAGAACCATCTCAAGTAGGTAGAATTGAGTGGGTGGGGAGAGATTTCTGAGGTGCAACAGAAGCCTGGATCTCTTACAGCCAAACCCAAGACTGCCAACCCAACAATGGCTGCCTAATTTTGAAAAGCAATCAGTAGTTTAGGCATTCTTGTGGCTACAAGCATACAATTCAGATGGCAGTTCTTTTTTTCCAGTCTAGCCCCTAAAAACAAGGTATGGCCCTGCAGGGCAAACTTTCATGATTAGAAAGGTGCCTATTTCCATGCCTTCATTGACTTGAAGCAGAGGCCTTTAGAACAATCTTTGTCATTTTCTTGTTCTTTTAAAAGAAGAATGAATAAATGCTTAGTCTCTGCAGTTGTGCCAATCTTTAACAAAAATGGGAAGAATTCATACTCTAAATTCACTTAGCTAGTACCCAAAGATTTTTATAAATGCACTGCAGCCTATAACTGATGGATTAGCAATGACACTAATGCAGAACCTGGGCATCAACAAGCACACTTCCTGCCATTACAATCGCTCTTTGACACAATAAAACTTGTAAAATCACACCCTAGCCCCTGCACTGTCAGTCAAGGAACAGATACTCAAGCCAATGTGTTAATAAAGGAGTACTCAATGCTGTTTACCATCACGACTTTTAATGAGGGGAGGAAACAACACAAATCATTTCAGACAGCAAGTCGCATCAACTTTCAGGGTAATTACTGGATCTTTCAGTCCACAAGTTACCAGATGAATATCAATTAATTAATCAATTAATCAATCAATCAATCGTATTTTTATACCGCTTTTCAACACAAGTTCACAAAGCGGTTTACAGGCAAATAATAATAATGAAGTTAAATGGCTCCCTGTCCCAAAAGGGCTCACAATCTATAAAAAAAAAAAAATGCAGACCACCACCAGCAACAGCCATTAGAAAGACACTGCGCAGGGGTGAATAGGGACAATTACTCTCCCCCTGCTCAATATAAGAGGAGCACCACTTGAAAAAGTGCCTCTTGTCCAGTCAGCGGATGAAGAAAGCCAAGTTTGTTTATATTATATGAATCCAGCCTAGCATACTCACATAACAAAAGCTAAACAAGGGGACAGTATAACTAATTTTTAAAAGCTATTTTAAAAACTATTAACACACTACAACGCACATATTGACAAGCATTTCAAATATATGTGCCTTTCTTTAATGTCACTCACACTCAAAATCGTACCTTACCTCACTAAGGTATTGTCTAAGAGCGCAATCCTAAACTGAAGTTAGGCCAGCATAAACTGAGCCAGCAAAGATTGGTCAGCACAAGGGCCACCATAAAGCATTTTTGGACTACTCTCGGAGTCAGGGAGGATGGCTCACATCTGTGCACTGGACTCTCTGAGTCCGAGAGTGGTCCAACCATACTTTACGGTGGCCCTTGTGCTGGCAAACTTGGCTGGCTTAGTTTATGCTGGCCTAGCTCAGTTTAGGATTGTGCCCTAAATCTCTTTAAAGAAACACATTTTGAGTTCTGTTATCCAATCATCTTGCCACACACATTTCTGCAGAAGGTAGAAGAGATTATGCTCCTGGGAAAAGCACGTGGGATCCATTTCCCACTGGCTATTTGTTGTGCTCTCTTCCTTATTAAAGTGTTGTTTGCCTCCCCCTCAGCTTAAATACTGGCTGAAGCGTGTAAAAGTTGGAAAAAAACTAAGGACAGCACCCATTCTGGGGATGAGGGATGAGGAAGAAACCCTTGAGCCCACCAACAGGAAGACTGGGATTCAAAGATAGGAGTTAAAGCATACAGCAAGTAAGGAAGAAAGAGCCCTGCCAGAAACATAATGGTAACCTTGCACAGATATTTCTTAACGGGTATTTGAGAAATCTCTGTGCAAAGCTGACCACTGTTTCTGACAGGGCTATACTTTCCTATTTGCTTTATGCACTCACATCTTTGAACCCCTACATCTGTTTGCAGCCACATTTTCTAGATCCATTATGCTTCATTGCAGTGTTTTTCAAACTGTGGGTCGGGACCTACTTGGTGGGTCACGACCTGATGCCAGGTGGGCTGTGGAAAGCTGGGAGCAGCCATCTTGGAAACTGCAGACCTTACCTCTTGCAATATTCCTATTGTGATTGTTAACAGTTTGAATTTTCAAGTGGGTTTTTTAAAAATTTTGTTTTTAGTTCACCCCTTTTACATAATATTTTGTCCTAATATTGCTTTCTGTCAGGGATGTTTCATGGTTATACAACTGCTGCAGTCCAAGAATGCCAATTTGCATTACAGGAGTGTCAGATGATGATGATGATACCGGCATTTATATACTGCCTTTCTTGGTCACGGGATTGCTCCTTTGACTTAAATTCAAGGCGGTTTACATAGGTATAGTAGGCTTTTTTCTGAACTCCAAGGTTTTTTTTTACAAATCACAAAGAGGTTCTAATCTTAAAAGAACTGCTGCATTCAGATGGAACTTTCATAGTACAGTCTTCCTTGCTGGCCCCGCAATTGCCTTCATGCTGGCTGATAAATGGCTTCTTTGCTCTCACCAAAGAAACAGCTGGCCCACCACAACTCCTCTCTCACAGGCAGCTGGAGACAGCTCAGCTCAGAGCTTATCAGTCACGTTCTCAAGATCTGCCACTCATGGAAGCTTCCTTCTGGCGACCTTCAGATCTTATCTTCGGGCATAACGACAACTCTACCCTCTCAACCAGAGCTTCTGACAGCACTTCCTGCTTGATGATGTCACTTCCTGACACAACATCACTTCCAGGTTAATGACATCTCTTCCAGTGAGTCCCGACACAAGTGCCATTCTAAAAAGTGCGTCCCGGTCTAAAGTTTGAATACCACTGCTTCATTGCATATTACAGTCAACAGTGTATCCATAAATACCCATATGACTCTCTTAATCTTAATCTTATTTATTATGCAAATACCAGTGAGCAAGAAATTCACTTGATTTGCTTTTGACTAATCAGGGTCTAAACAGAATTCGCAATAGAAAACAATTGGAAGGATTCTCCCACATCTCCTCAGATAAGTTTTCAAAAAGCTTACACAAAGGTTGGCATCATTCAATATCTTCAATATATTCAAGCTATCTCCAGTGTGTACGCTTTCATTTGTGGCTAATTGAACTCATCTAAGAGACACTACATATGCTCTTTGGATTTCCATTAGCTCCCCCTGGTGGAAAAAATAATGCAACTTAAATTTAAAGGAAAACGTTGAAAAAGAAAAAATTAGATCAGGCGTGTTTTCCAGATTACATTTTTAAAACATGGTTTCACTCTGGCAAATAACTCCAGTGTCTGAAAGCTGATACCACTATAATAAGTGAATGGAACATCTTCGCTGAAAGACTCACACATTGCAATGCTATTTACTATGTAACTAGCCTCAGATTTTACAATCCCTGCAAACCAATCCTGATTCAAGCAGATGCCTCTAAAGATGGTCTTTGAGCTTGTTTACTCATGTTTGTTTAATTTGTGTTAAACTCATTGTGTTTACTCCACAAAGTCGGTCAGTTCTGTAGCTATGAGCAGCACCAGTAAAAGAACAATCTGACCATAAATCAGGCAATATTTTCAAAGACACCTGTGAGACTTCAACATATGTTGCTTCAACTACAAAAATATGAGCTTATAATCATACATGCCCTTGGCAAATAAATGCTAATTGTAGACATGCCATTTAAAACACCAGTGGAAAGTTTCAAATAGTCAAGGTAATCTCTCAGATGAACAAGTTGTCTATGCAATTGCATACTGCACTTACAGTCAGCATAAAGTTGTTACAGTGGCTGAAAGAGGATACTCTGACAGACTCAATAACGCAAACCCTGTCCAAGATGGTTAGAGACAGCTGTTTGAGTAGAAGGAAGCAAAGTGAGGCCCAGGCTGCAGCTGTAATGGGCTATGAGAGATGTCACTTCATCACAGGATGAATCGCTAATGTCAAAATGGTGACAAAATGGTCCTCCCTGATAAAATGAGACAGGAAATGCTGCCCGTACTCTTACATTCCATACAATCCTGCCTGTACTCCTAGATCATCTGGGGGGGGGCCCTTTTGACTGTGCTGCCACCAGGAGAGGTGAGAGGGATGGCGGCCAGGAATAGGGCCTTCTCGGCGGTGGCCCCCCAACTTTGGAATACCCTCCTCTTAGAGTTGAGAACTGCTCCCTTTTTGGCGGTATTTCGGCAGGGGCTGAAGACCTTTTTGTTTCAGCAGGCTTTTAGTTGTTGATGGGCTGGCTGGTTTTTGCATCCTCTTTTTACACTCTTGTATATTTTATGATCCATGGGGTTGGCTGTTTAAAATTTTAATTGTTTTAATTTTGTTTTAACTATTGTTTTTAACTATTATACACAATGATTTTATTGTATTTTAATTGTTGTAAGCTGCCTTGGGTGCCTTCGGGCAGAAAGGCGGGGTATAAATTTAATAATAAATAAATAAAAATAAAATGCTCTGCCATCAACATGGAGCCCATATGGCATTCCGAAACCATCAGCATGTGCTAGGCAGCTAATGTACTGACCAGGGATGATCCAACATGTGCAACAATTGATAAAATGTTGCAGAGTGGCAGCGCAATCCTAAAAGGTGCGAAGTGATGACACAACATTGTTGTGTCGCTGCTGCGCAACTACTGCCAACGCGGGGGCGCCAAGCATCCCCCCACATTGGTGCTAAAGCAACAGGACCAGCGCTGCAGGCAGCGCTGGTCCCATTGCGCCTACGCTGCGCTTTCCTCGCGTCCGCCGAAGCCGGCCGGCATGAGGAAAGTGCCATTGTTGAGCAGGGGAGGGAGTGGGCGGGGGATTCTGGGAGGGACATGGGCGGGATGTGGAAGGGGCATGGGCAGGCCAGCAGGGATGTTGGCCTGTTTAGCAGGTGCAAAAATGAGGAGCACATAAGGGAAGCTGGAGCCTCCTCTACAGAAGGGGGCACGAATGTGCCCTTGCCGCTGGGAGGCTCCAGCCTCCCTGACCCAGTGTCGGACATGGCACTGGCCGGTCAGCCTCACCATTCCAGTGCTGGGTAGGATTACGCCCTAAGTCACGAACAGAGGACAAACAACCAAAATGAATCATTTCACCATCACAATATTCCAGAACTTTTGTGCCACAAAATGGAGACATATATTTTTTAACTTTGAGAGGGTACTCACATCTCCCTGATGGACTATTTCTCCAAATGCCCAGGTTTCTTGTCTCTCTGATAAGCCTGCAAGTTCTGTTATTGCCAAATATAGATTTTGCACAGAATTCCCAGAGGACCATGAGAGTGACCATGTCCCATGTGTGAGCAAGGAAATGAACTATTTTCAAGATAATGGGGTGGTAGGGTACAGCTCATTCACTCTGGTTTTGGATACCCCCAATCCAGTGGACTGGCTGAAAAATCCATTCCAATAGTAAAACTATTTGTCACAAAACACTAGGGATTGGGCTGCCCATCTCCTCCTTTCATCCTCGACACAACAACCCCATGAGTAGATAAGGCCTGTTTGATGGGGAATGGTGCAAGGTCACCCAGAAAACTGTAACTTAAAACACACAACAAAAAAGCTGTATAATACTGTGCAAGGCAAGTTTGCAATCCTCCTCTTAAACACATTTGTCTGGTTAAGTGCTTAGCAAACTGCTGCAGAATACATTCAGGAGTTAACATTCAGCAATAACATCTTGGTCACTCTCTTGAGAAAAATCATCTCCCAAATAAATCCTGTAACAAACTATATGCTTTCTAGATGTAAAATATTAGGACTGTATAGCCCTGTGATGCCCACAGGGCACACTGAACCAGCCAGAAACAAAATGTATATTCTAGGCTGTCAGAGCAAACTAAAAGAGGCTTATTTGCCTTATAAGAAAGTAACCACATCACAGTTGATGCTCAAGGAGATAACAGTTTTCTATGGGAAGTCTGGTCATAAGGCAGTATGCAGCTCAGCACAGCAGCCGGCCCAACTGCATACCTAACACTTCCCACACTGTGCATGGCTGAGAAACTTCTCTCTTGTTGAACATTACACATAGCGATATAAAGTGAACTGTGGGTCGACAATTTATTTTTAAGTCAAAATCAATCTTAGATGGCAAACAAATTAATATGCAGAAAATATGAAGAAAGAGAAACATCCTCTACATTATGGGGCAATCCTTAAAACACCCTGATTAGATCTTAGATCCTATAGCCAAGATCCAAAAATGCCTGCTTTACGCAGATTAAAGGACTAGGAGACACCCAGTGGAATTTTTTTTACTGCTGATCTAATCCACAGCGAACACGCAGCATTCCACAAAAGAGCTTCGTTTTCCATATCTACATATTCCTGCTACTCCTTCTGGAGCCTTATAGGGACTGATACAAAATTCTGGAAATTTGCTGTTCACACATACAAGCCACCAACACATGAATGCTTAAGCATCCTAATCATGCAAAGCTTTAAAAAAATTCATCCATTAGAAACTGAGACCAATTTTGGTAACATTTATACTAATATTATTTATAATGTGGATAGGGAAAATAAATTTATTTATTTAAAAGATTTTTACCCCACCTTTCATTTGCCAGGGCAGATGCCCAAGGCAGCTTACAATTATTGGGAAAAAATATAGCACATGAAAATAATAAAACAATAAAATAAGCAATGAAAATGAAATATAAATAAAAGCAGGGTATAAATAAATAAAAATCATGGGAGGAGGGGAAACGATCTACAATGTAGGTTTTGCAGGTACAAGAGGCATTGCAGGTACAATGCAGGTGCAAGAGGCAGACATGTCAATCCCTATCAGTGCATAGCAAACATGCTGCTTTTAATATGAACAACATAATACCTATAAAACTTTGAAATTCTTGCAATGGGTATGTTGTATGTTAACTATGGATTTCTACTTATATGGTTAACTGTGGCTTTCAACTTATATAAAATTGGCCCTGCTATGTCATAGTGACTCAAAAAGATTGGTATTAGGTGTTGGAGACCAAATTATATTAAAACATATGGTTTCAGAGATAAGAAACTAACAGTACAATTCTATGTATTTTACTCAGAAAGTTTCACTGAAATAAATGGGATTTACTCCCTAGTAAATATGTTCAGGACTGCAGCCTTAGGCTGACACCTTTTCATACAGGAGCAATGGTTTTAGCCATTAGGTCAGTCGGTGTAGTTTTTCCACTGAAATGGGTATTTACACATCATTATTTGAGATTAGGAAAATAATAGTGGTAGTGATCCAGATTTGCTAGAAACATATGGATTTATTTTATGTAGTACAGCTATCCAATAACATGGAAAGATTCTATCCTGTTTATGTTACCTTGTGCACTTGTAACTTGCTTCCTTGATATGGTATAGACATTTTAGGCATCTTATACTGTTTTAAAAATGAAAATAATTAACACCCGGAGCTGCAAAGATCTCTTTATTACTGCTTTTTAGTTGTAAACTGAAATATGTTTTATTATACCTTTGCTGGAACACGCATTTCCTATTCTTCTCTTTTGTTGCTAATAATAACTTCAAGGGGGTGATTTAAATCAGGGAAACAGTAAGGTGGGAGGAAAGTTAATGCCCTCTCCGTGGCCTCAAGCCAAGCCCCCTCTTTTTGTAGCTACTCTAAAGCTGCTCTAAACAAAAAATGGAAGATCCAAACATGGATCTCTTCCGTTATGCATAGTTTAGCCCTAAGGCGTATCTGAATAGGATTATTGGATCAGCATCCCATGGAGACTTGCTTATTACTTGTTTGGAGGGGCATTTTACAAACCTTCAAATTTGGGCTCTTTGGCCCCAATCGTGTCCAACTTTCCAGCACTGGTGCAGCCATGCCAATGGGATGTACACTGCAAACTGTGGGAGGGGATCAGTCACAGAGACCTCCTGAAGGTAAGGGAATATTTGTTCTCTTACATCAAGACTGTATTGCTGCTGCATCAATGCTGGAACGTTGGATAGGACTGAACCCTTGAAACTTTCACCGATCAACTAAATGTTGCAGTAAACATTTTCTCCAGAAACTGATTCTTTACCTCAGTTACATCTACAAAGATTTGGAACTTAGGACATCAGACGTGTTTAATATTTTTTCAGTTTCTATCCCACTTTATATCAGTTATTTCTGCTCTGTTCATATTACTACTGATACTTTATATTGTTTAGTATATTTTGTGATAAAGTGAATTGTTAACTTATCAGTTGCAAGGTATGGAAAGATCTATCTCAATCCACTGAGGGCACAATCCGAACCTGGCGTAGTGCCAGCGCAGCACTCTTGCACTGGACCAGTGTTATTGCAAACATGCTGTAAGGCACATCTGCGTTGCAGATTCAGTTGTGGGGCTGGCGCAAACAGCAGCACTGGCTCACAAGAGCAGCTACGCCCGTCGGCTGTGCTGGTTGAGCATCGTCTTTGCTCTTCTGGCACAGGGCTGTACCAGACATGGGCAGGAGGCAGGAGGCATAACAGGGTGATGCCATGGGTGGAGAGGGGGCAGAGATGGGAGACAGTGGTTGGGCCATACCCAAACCCGTCCCCAGGCTGGGTGGCCTGATTTGGGCCGCTCCTGGCAACGTGAACTTGCGCCTGCGATTTTGCTGGCGCAGATTTGAGGAGCCCCATAGGGCTGGCTGGGGCTTACCCCGGGGCAAGAGGAAAATATACCCTTGCCCCACACTGAGCTGCTGCTACCGCCTAATGTCATTAGGATGCAGCACAAGTGAGCTGACCAGCCTATTCTAGTGCAGGTAAGATTGCGCCCTGAGTCACAGCCAAAGGGTACAGTACTATCAATGCCCTCTAAATCATAGCAATTGTTACCTCATGGTTGGAGAAGAGTCGGACTCCTTCCATCTGGTGAAAAACTGGGTAGTGGGTGCTATCAATCTGATCCCGGCGATAAACATCACCCACAACCAGAAAGGCATCAAGTCCTGAGTGCATCAAGTCCCACTGATGAGCAGATGTGTGTGCTCTTAGCATATGAGTACAATTCAGGTAGTAGTTATCCCCTTTCTTCCTGCTAGGATGGTCTTGTGGAATGAGCAGTCTGTCAAAATTCTGTTCCACTGTCACCACTGGTGGCAAATCATCATAGACTGAAAACAGAGGGGCTCTGAAGCGTCCAGTATACTGCCTATAGAAATGATCTTTCAGTCGTTCTTTGATCAGCCATAAAGGGTGATACTTTTGGTTATGCAAATTTTTCCCCACCTTCGAAATAATCTTCTTTGTAACATTACTGTAGTTATCTGCCAGATACGTCTGGCCAAGAACTTCCACTGTATCTGTAGCGGAGGTAGTAGCAGCAAAACCAGAAGTTATACTTCTACACCACAGATGGCTAAGCTCATTGGCAGCTCTTGATATCTGAAGTCCCCATGGTGAGACAATTTTGCCAAAATGGACTGTTTGTATTAAACTTCTCAGTGCAGCCATCACAATGTCCTTTAGGTACTAGGGGAGGAAAACAAAAACAAAACAAAAAAACAAATATTGAACATAATTATGACGGTATAGAGACTGCAGAGTCAGGTATAAAAAAATGCAAATATTCCAAAAAGATGCAATTTTTAGTTCACCTATTCACAAAGGAAAGCTTATGAAACAATTCTACCACATTTGTACCTCCTAATAAAATGATTAACACTTTGGGAGTATGGTATTTCTTCCAAGTAAAGACTGTACTAGCGTTGGTACAGTATAACAGAATCTTAACTGATGAACCAGGAGGTTTCTAATCAATATCTTACCTCTTCCAGGAAGTTCACAAGATGGCCTCACATGAGGCAACACCATCTCTTGGCCTCAGCCCACCACCTAATAATTATATGGCCCTTGCTTCTAGAGCGTATAGAGTATCATTTTAAGGATCAATAGAATACCTGTGAGCACTTTGAATGATCTGAATAACTATTTGGTAGGGTTTCTTTTTTCTTAAAGATTACTACTGCCTTAGGAAAAAATATAAATTTCTAGAAGTTTTCAAGGAGACTTCAATATTATCTATTAGAAAAGCAAAACTATTGTCTGATATGGTTACATAGTCTAAATAGAAAGAACTTCCAGCATGTTTCAAGTAAGGGGTGTGGGTGTGTTTAATACAGCCATTAGACAGTCAACCTTTGAGCCAACCAACTTATTCGGAAATGGAATATCATTGCAGGAGGCTCCACACAGGCCATTATAAAAGGTATCACTCTTATTGTGTCTGAATTTTTCCATCTCTTGCTTTGCACTGTAGCTGATTCTTGAAGAATTAATCTTTTTCCAAAAGGTAAAGAAAAAAGACATATAGTTTACTGAGAGCCGAGTGTCCAGGTACAAAATTCCAATTCCATTCCTGAGACCTTCATCTAAAAATGAATCTCAAGTAGTGCGGCTGAGACAGCTTCCTGCCTGAGATCTCGGGAACCATCTATCATTCCAAGTAATTTTATATTGTTTTACTTATTTTAAATTATATTTTATGTTGTAAGCCAGTGGTTCCCAAAAGAACTGGAAGCACGGCATTCCCCCTTAAGGGGAGTAGCCCTGCTCTGATGGAAGTGACAGTGCTGCAGAGATAGCAGCAGAGCAACCACTGCCAAAGAGCTTTATACTTGCCTGGGGGGCGGCACTGGACACTGGCAGGGTCCTGGAGGCTCAGAGCCCTTCTGATCTCTGCAGTTTGTTTACGAACTCCAATGCTTTAGATCTGAGATGGCTTTGAAAACAAACTGCACAGATCAAAGGGGGCTGTGAACCTCCAGGACCTACTTCCTGTTTTCCCACGAACTCCAAAGTAGCTTTAGATCAGACATAAGGGCTTTGTAAACAAGCTGCAGAGCCTCCAGGTAAGTTTAAAAAGCCCCTTGGCGGCGGCAGCGCTGTGATCTCTGCAACATTGTTGCTCCCCACCCACACAAGCACTTACTTGGTTCCCAACTCCCCTATAGGAGTTTGGGAAGCACTGTTATAAGCCACTTTAAGCCATGGAAAAGTGGCATAAAAATCTTTTAAACTAAGAGTAATGGACCAATGGCCTAACTCAGAATAAGACAAATTTTGAATATTAGTGTCTTTCCTCCCAATTAAGGCAAACTCAAACAGAACGCATACCTATATTCAAAGCAGCACTTTGAAACATCAGAAGCTCACGCCAACATAAATTTTCTGATAGTATTCCAGATAGGGTCTTGGATAATGCAGTTGATAACAGCCATATATTGGCATTAGTTCATGGGCAATTTTTGTGAATTCTTCAATCTTCCAGTATGATATCTCCAGCAAGATAAACAGCTGATTACTGTAGCAAGATAAACGGAACATAAAGGGAATGTTAAGTAAGGATTATCATGATCACAAGACTAAAGTTTTATGAAGAGATTACAAAGATTGATCGGAATGCGAAGCTGTAATGAAAATCCATTCCATTACACCTCTCTACCTCCAGTTCTAACCAGTTATGTTTGGGACAAAAGACACCAAACCAAAGGAGCCTTTTGCTCCTTGTTCAATATGGAATGTCTTTGGAAAAGGACCTCTAAACAGGAACAAGTCTACAACTGTTTGCTGATGAAGAACCAGCCCAAATAATTATAATATGCACTGCACTGGGCTCAGATAACTAAAGCTACCTAAATATGGTGAAATTTCACAACTTCCTATATCTCACACATGGTTCCATCCTGGAAATCATCACTGATGGTATCCAGATGGACTATTAAATATACACATTTTGCAAACCGACAGTTGGAACCCAAGTCCTCAAAAGCTGTTCCTTCCTTCCTTCGTTCCTTCCTTCCTTCCTTCCTTCCTTCTTTCCTTCTAGCCACAAATACTTCATACTTGATAACTGGACTGCTATGGAAAATATTAGGAGTGCCAAGCAGTGATCATTTTGTGATCTGACAAACTTTTTGTGCATGAGAAGAGAAGTTCTATCAGTGTAGCATATGTTAAAACAAAAATAACATACATATGATAAACTACTAAACTTGGGGATTTTCCAAGCTGTTAAATGGGGCATGTGCAGCATCTTGAAGTTGGAAGGCAGTCACAGAGGCCTCCTCAAGGT
This sequence comes from Lerista edwardsae, assembly GCA_029204185.1. Classification (NCBI taxonomy): domain Eukaryota; kingdom Metazoa; phylum Chordata; class Lepidosauria; order Squamata; family Scincidae; genus Lerista; species Lerista edwardsae. The sequence goes on from JAJKFI010000019.1 coordinate 16,649,600, forward strand.
AAGGAAATATTTGTTCCCTTACCTCGGGGCTGCATTGCAGCTGCATCAATGCTGGAAAGTTGGTTAGAATTGCACCCTAAATCACCTCTGGCTAAAATGGGATATTAGTCAGGTATGAATATCATGCAATTTAGGGACTTGCATAGCCTTCAAAGTACCGTTGCAAAACTAAGAACCTCCATTCTCCTTTTTTATTATTATTTTTTTAAAGCATGGGGATTTATATTAGCAGTTTTACCACTGAGTTATTTCTGGGACAAGCAGACTGTTAAAGAATGCAGACTAGCTACTTCTCACCTCCAAAAATGTCCTCATTCTCAATTGAACCTTCTTCCATGTTGTCTTACTAACAAGAGATTGCATGAAATACACAAGAAATTGGCATGCATGGGAGCAAAAACTGCATGAGGCCTAAAAGCATACTCTCCCCTGCCCTTATGATTGTGGAAATATGACTCTATTATGTTTTAAAGTTGGGGGTGGGGGGGTGGAAGGAAAGCTTATTTCCAAATCTTCTGTTTCCAACCTTGGAAACTTCTTGCTTTTAGAGCAGTGTTTCTCAAACTGTGGGTTGTGATCTACTTCGTGGGATCTACCTTCCTCATGTCAGTAGAAAGCTGGCAGCAGCCATCTTGGAAGCAGCAGACCTTACTCTTACTGTATTATATGCCTTTTGTGAGTGTTAACAGCTTGAATTTTCAAGTACCTTTTTTTTTTTAAAAAAATAGCTTTTAGTTCAGTGCATTTACATAATATTTTGTCCTAATATTGCTTTCTGTCAGGGGTGTTTCATGGTTGTGCAAATGCTGCAGTCCAAGAATGCCAGTTTGCATTCCAGGAGTGTCATTTTATTATGTCACAATGACAGTCTTCCCTTCTTGCTGATGTAAGTTCTGGCTATGACATCACTTCCAGGTTAATGACATCACTTCTGGTGGGCCAAACAGAAGTGCCATTCTGAAAAGTGGGTCCTAGTCTAAAAAATTTAAGAACCACTGTTTTAGAGCAGTGGTCTTCAATGTCCTAGGTGGACGTTGAAGCCACTGTGTTTGCTGGAGCAGGGCCTGGGGCGGGGTATGTGTGTGTGCCCCGACAGCACCACAGCAATTGCAGTGCTGTGGGGACCCAGGGGCATGACTATATACCTGGGGGCTGCGTGAAGCCTTCCGGAGGGTCAAGGAGGCTCGCGGCTCCCTGCGTGACCCTCTTCTTGCTATAAACTCCGTTTTGTTGCAGTGAACTCTGTTTTGTTGTTGGACAACAAAACGAGTTCACTGCAGCAAGAGGAAGATCATGCAGGAGGCTGCAAGTCTCCAGGACCCTCCAGAAGGCTTCATGCAACCCCCGGGTATGTTGTCATGCCCCTAGGTCCCTGTGGTGCTGTCAGGGCACCTATTCCTGGGCCACTCCCCTTAAGGGGGAATGGCCCATTTTAATATTTCAGTGGTGGGTTGCGACCCATCACTTTGAATCCTACTGTTTTAGAGAGTTATCTCATTGCTTTATATTTTTTGTGTTAGGAACAGTAGGAATTTGGGTCAAGGAAACGTCAGCTGGCAAAAGGAGACATTGCACTGATCAAGAATGCCAGAAAATGGTGTTCTGGAACTTAAAAAGAGAACAAGTCCAATACACAAGGTTTCATTGCAGCCAGCAATGCATTTCAATTTTGTAAAAATATACAAAATAACTAACTCTCCAGATCACGACAACTTACAGGAGTTAACACTTGGAGATCAGCAAAAGACATCATTCTAAACTATGATTGTGGAACACATGCCTTTTGCAACCACCAGTTTTTCAGGTGTACTGGAAAAACTCATTGCATTTTAATCTTAGTCGTCGTTTATATTATATGCACATTTAGTCTGCAGTTTTGCCGAGTCTCTTTCATTTTATTTGGGGAAAAACTTGCAAATCTCCCAAGATATGCCAAAATGATGTATTTATTTAATATCCTTGAGCACAAAGCAGGATAATGTAGCTATGAAAAATAGAGGGCGGGGGGAAACAGCACACTAATAGTGTATAAGCATTCATACAGTCACAAGTTAGCAATGAATACACATGCTAAGACTTTTTGCAATTTCTAAAGTTGTGTCAGAACGCTTTAGGCTGACTTTTTGCCTGCTTTTTACCAGTAGTACATTAATCATGACATTACTGCTGGCAACACAGAGAAAAATGTAATATAAGAAAATCGGGATCCATTTTCAGGAATAAGATAATGAGCCATCATTTCTTTCTATTTTAAGGTAAAGCTCTATCTTTCTAGCTACCTAATTAAATATAATATATTTAATAATATTAAATAAATATTAAATATATAAACTGCTTTATACATGTGGGGCCTTTTTATCCACAAGGGTTCCAGAGTTCGGCTGGTGCAGAGGCATTTCTGGGCGGGGGGTCAGTGGGCCAGGCGGCATGCTGGCCCGAGAATGGGGGTAGAGGCAGCAATTAGGCCAAGCTCCCACCCCCAGGGCAAGTGGCCCAGATTTGGGCTGTGCTATGTCCTCGGCTCTGCACCTGCTAAACAGCAGGCGCAGATCCAAGAACCCATTGGGGCTGCTGGCACCTACCCTGGGGGGCGCAAATGTACCCGTGCACCGCGGAGGCTCCAGCCTGCTCCCAAGCTGCGCTGAATAAACTGCAGGCCTGCCATCCTGCCTGTTCCAGCACAACTTAGGATTGCACCCTTCATATTAAACCATCATTTGTCATTAATAAATTGGCTTATTCTTTTCAAATTCCAATATTTTCCTCAGATCTCCGTGGAACTCTCTCAAAAGCGTATGGAGAAAACATTCTGAGTATCCTAAACAAAGTGAGCAATGTGGTAAATGATGTCAGTTGCATCTGTGTTGGCAAATATGGCACTATTGTCTGCGAACATCAAGTCAGGAAGTTGTTTACGTCATACTGAACTCTGTATCTATCCCCCAATGCCTTCCTCATAATGGCATTAATCACAATATTGAAAAGCAGGGGAGAAGCAACAGCTCTCTGGGGAACTCCAGTTTGGATAGGAAATTAAATTAGTCATAAATTACTAACAGCCCAATCCTATCCAGCATTCATGCAATGGGGCCACATGACCGAAGCTGCTCCAGGCCCAGTGCTGGAACTGAGGAGGCTGGAGGTCTCTTCAGGGTAAGGGAACATTTGTTTCCTCACCTTGTGCCTGCCAATGGGGCTTCTTTGATCTGTACCAGCTAAAATGATGGCACAAATCCAAGCCCTGTGCAGGGCTTTCAGGCCTAGGAAGAAGGGTTAGGCTTTGTATTTCCAAATCATTCCAAAAAGACATCGCACTCGAAGATGACCCAAAAGGGCAATATACATTTATACAAATCAAATTATCTAAGCCAGGACTCCCAATTCCTTTTATCAGGACCAATAAAATAAAATAATACTTGTCCTTAAATATGATTTCCGAGGTCACATTTAATTTATCTGAAACAAAGGTCACCAGGCCACCACTCGCTCTGCCTTTAGAGTGATACTTTAAGGCTGGGTGTACAAAAGACTTATATCCTTGAAGTGAGCAAACTGGACAATCCATATCCTGCAACCACGTCTCTTGTAGACAAATGATAGAAAAATCTGAAAGAAAATCCAAAAAATCCAAATCCAAAATTGCCTAATATTCAAATGTCTCTACACAAATCTATGGTGCTGTCATATATGGAATACTATGCACAGTTCTGGTCATAACAGATCAACAGGATATTACAGAGCTGGAAAAGGTACCCAAGACAGCATTTAAAAAAAATGTAATGGGGGGGAGCAACATTGAGACCTAGAAAGTTATGCAGGGTGTTGGAAATGGACAGAGATCAGTTTCTCCTTGTCTCATAACACTAGAATCAGGGGTTCATCCAATGATACTGATTGGTAGAAAATGTAGGATTGACAAAGAAGGTACCGTATTTCTTCATACAACACACAGTTAGTCTGTAGAATTTGTTGCTACAAGATTTGCTGATAGCTATTTAATTAGCTTAGATGGCTAAGGGGGTTACACAAATTCATGAAGAATAGATCTATCAACGAATGCTAGTCATGATAGGAACTGTCTCCTGGGTCAGTACAGTAGTAGCATGCCTCTGAATACTTGCTGCAGAGGAACAATGGAAAGTGATATGCCTTTCCTGCTTTGTCGGCATCCCAGAACCATCCATATAGCCACTGGGGAAACAAAACAAAACAAAACATGATACTAGATGTGATAGGCAAGGCTTTGGCCTGATCCAACAGGGATTCTCTTGATGTTCTCCAACATTAGATGGTCATTACCTTCACTGTTCCTTATAGAACAATAATTGTAATAACTCCATTTATAAGCAATGGGTTTGGGTTATGTTAACCACCTTGGTCTGTATGACTCACACTCATTGTGACTCAGAGCGCAATCCTATGCAGTGCCAGAATGGCGAGGCCGACTTAGCAGCGCCATATCCAACACTGCATAGGAGAGGCTGGAGACCCACCCCACAGCAAGGGAGCGTTCTTGGATCTGCGCCTGCTGTTTAGCAGGTGCAGAGCCGAGGACATAGCACGGCCCAAATCTGGGCCACTTGCCCTGGGGGTGGGAGCTTGGCCTAATTGCTGCCTCTACCCCCATTCTCGGGCCAGCATGCCTCCTGGCCCACCGACCCCCTGCCCAGAAATGCCTCTGCACCAGCCGAACTCTGGAACGCTTGTGGATAAAAAGGCCCCACATGTATAAAGCAGTTTATATATTTAATATTTATTTAATATTAGGTAGCTAGAAAGATAGAGCTTTACCTTAATACAGAAAGAAATGATGGCTCCAGCCTCCCCTATGTGCTCCTTGGATCTGCACCCGCTAGAGAGGCCACCTCCCTCCTGTATGGCCACCTCCCAAGCCCGCCCACATCCCTCCCCCAGCCTCCCTCCCTCCCATCAATCCCCATCCTGATATGGGACAGAGCCTCCCTTGCGCCGAGTGGCTTCGGTCGGTGCAAGGGAGGCTCTCCGTCAGTGCTCTGAAGCCAATGCTATGAGTAGCATTGGCTTCAGAGCTGGAGCGCCAATGCAGGGATGCTGCTCGTCATCCCCACGCCATGCCACGCCAGCGCTCCGTCCCTTGCGTCAACACTAAGATATAGCGTCGACACAAGGGCAGGGGTTGGATTGCCCTGCCCCACTCATTGAAAAAGGCAGCACTGTATATAAGTACTGAATAACAACAGCAACAGTCTGATCATGAGATTCCAGAAGCATGCGGCTATCCATTATTGGTCTTGATCCCCCCTCCAAAAAAAATTATTATGCTTTTACGGTTAATTCTAGCACAAAAAGCTTTGTTTGGGGGACTACAACTGCATTTACTAACACTACACATTTTTCAATAGCTGATCTGGAATAAAGGAGATACACGAGTTCCTTCACTGAGTTTACTTCACAATCAAACAGAGCATACAGCTTTCAAGACTGAAGGAACAGAGAACACACAAGATATTAGCAGTACAGCTGCTGCTTTTATTTTCGTGACACAGCACCTCCTGGCTCTACTTAGCAGCTGTATATTCAGCTCCATAAAAAAATAAGACATCCTGAGTTTGAACCAAGGAGGTTGAATGACTGGAGAAGCCATGACGTCACATTCTTGAAGCCTGGACTGAACAATATGGCTGACTCAGATCAGCGCCGCGAACGACGAGGATTGCCCGCCGGAGGGGCTCTCTCGCTCGCACGGCACGCGTGTAAAAGTTAATTTCAACATCTTTAAGCATGCCTGCGTGTTCTGCATACGGGTGTGCGAATCGCTGAACGAAAAATGGGATTTAATTTCCACGGAAAGATTCATATATTCACATTACATCGGCTCAATAAAACGACCGGTAATATTTTCGAAATTCTGAACATTAACAGACATTTTTTTAATGGGGCATGGCCGTTTTATTTCTGCTTGTGTAGATTTCAAAAAATAAGTCTGTCAAAACAGTGCAATCCGAGTTTAAATAGACAGCATTTCGTCCAGTATGTTCAGTAATATAATTACGCGGAATTAAACTTTGGAATTGCATATTAACTCATAATAAGGTTACCAATGATGTTTCTCCACGATCACACGTTGTTATTTTCGTGAGTTTTTACTTCAGGAGTAAACGATTCAGTCCTAAACATCACGCGCAAAGCAATCTGAAATGCTTGGAATGAGCAATGTTTTGCACTTAACAACATGGCCGCTAAGCCCGTCCCCTGGCTTCAATTCTTCCGTATTGATTGTTAAGGGAGGGCCGGGGGTTGGTTTGAACCTTAGCAGTTCCCACTTATCTGTCACAGGTTCTAACAATGCCTTTAAAGAACAGATTAGAATGCTTCAGCAAAAGGAAAGGGGGTTTTTTTGCAGCCCAAGGCACACTGCTTCTACTCATTGGTAAGAGAAAGGCTGAAATATTAATGAGCAGGCCATTTGTCAAGAAAATTATGCAAGAAAGCTTGGCATTTGCCTACAGAAGCAAGCAACTCAAGGCACAAAGCCAAGGCAGGATGATCCAAGGGCTTTCACTTCACCCAACTCTAAACCAGGAGTCTTTTCAGTATGAGGGCCACATTGTATGTTTTAGATTTTCATGGGCCGAAAAAAATCATTCATTTATAACCAAATGAATGAAATGTAAATGAATGGGTATGCTTTTCATATGTTTTTGGTAATCAGTATGATATGCTTCAGAACAAAAGAGAAATGTGACATTTCTAAAGAAACAGTGCCATGCTTAAAATGAGAAACAATATAGAGGATAAATGTCAACTATTTTCAGTTTCTGTGGGCCAAATAAAATCTGTACCAAAAAACCTCAGGGTAAGTGGCTATGTAAAAAAGGGTTAGGGGTACAAAAAATAAAGAGATGCATTTTATTATAAGTGTTTATAAGGCCTTCCTAGTCACACAAAAATGGGGTTTAGATTGATTCAGACATGCAACACTTTTACAAATAATGTTTTACAAATAAAAAGTACATTGTTTTACAAGCAATGTACTTTAACAAATGTACATTATTTTTAATGAATGACTTGAATAGTTTTCAAAACAGGTATCTAAGTATTCAAATGCTTCACTTAATTAAATACCCACAGAACATTTCAAAAAGTACCACCCTCTGATACACACACATTAAAAAATATGTTGTGTCTTATAAAAAAATAGTATGCACAATGCCTTCTATAAGCCAGCCTTCTGTTTGGATACACCATTAACTTCTTGAAATAAACACATACATGTTTTAATGGGCCTGGACTGAGAACCTTTGCTATCTGCATTATTTATGAAGCAAATTTACAAATGGGAAAGTAATAAGTGTCTCTGAGAGACACTCTGAGAGACACTTCACTATGAGTGTGCCGCTATGTTCTGTACTGAATAGAACAAGACATTACAAACCTATAAATTGCTAGAGGAACCTGTAATCATTTACCAGAAATCATCACTCTCCTTCAATTGCAAGTGATCTCCCAATCATGTATCAAGTCATTAACAACATTTATATTAAATATATAAAGGAAATACTGCTTGGACCATTGTATTATACATGGGTCTTTGATTATTAATAGTACTTTTCTGCCTGTTCAGCACCTTTTTTCCTGAGCTTCACAAAGTTCTTTATGGCCATTATTTAATGATGTATTATAACTTGTATAATATGGAAGTGGCAATTCCATGTATTGTACAGGGATTTCCATTTTCAAGTACCCAAGCTCTAATGAAAATTGTTCCTGTGCGATTTCCCTTGTCCCATGGTGTGGTATTCTTATTCGTGAGCTCTGGTAAGCAATCTGTTGTGATACAAGAACTGGTCCTGACTAGAGATTCCCTTTGCACATCCTCATTCTGAACTCAATTGGTGGCATCAGCAACTTCTTAGGGATGTGAAGGTTCCTTTCTTCTACCTTATTGATTTTTTAAAAGGTGTAACAATGATACCATGACAGCAACAGTAAACGTCCGTATTCTGCTTATTGCATTTGTAAGCATCTTGAGCGTGAAACCTAACGAGAACCGAAAGGGTTTGTCTTGTAGATAATGTCATCTACAGCTGTTGCTAATTTAGTTAGTGAATTGTGGAGGTGGGATTTTGCTATCATATTATCTGAAGTAATTAGAAAGCCCTACTTTACAAGCCTTCAAGAATTGAGTTGTGTCTAAATCTGCACTTCATTTTTATTTTCCAATTGTTTCTCACATTGAACCTTTGGGGGATTGAACAGGATAAGGACCAAACACTGTTTGGCTGCACACTTCTGTTTGCCTTGAGGGAGGTTCTCTTTGGATCAGGAACCACGGCAAGGGTGGATGGAGACATTGGCCCACCATGCTCTTGATTCATTTCGCACACTCCGGCTGCTAAAGGTGCAGGGCTTCCATCGTGATCACCGGAGATTCATATGAGCGTAGAAAAACTTCCTTCAGACGCCTTGGTTCCAAACTGCTCAGGGCTTTAAAAAGTAAAACCACCACTCTGAACTAGGATAGGAAGCTTAACTGCCTAGCTACAATTCCCCTTTTCTGGTCTACCTGATTCCTACCATCTTTTCTCTTTCTACCCATCAGAGAGAGAGGGGGGGGGTGGAAGGACCCAAAACCTCTGGTTTTTACATAAATAAACTGTAGAAATTTTATTTTGGCATGCAGGAATATTTTGTATTTATTCATTTCACAAACGAGATAGGTAGAGTGTCTTTTCCGAAAGCAGCATTATTTGTAGTCCTTTACATTGCAGATATGCAGTACTATGATACTACATGTAGAAATGCATGCCGCCCCAGAGCATGCTGGTTGTCCTGCCACCCCATCCCCTTCGACTCAAAAGTAATTGCGGTGACATTATGACCTCACCACATCTCGTTTGACCCATGATCTGTATAGTTACTTTGTATGAGTAAAATTCTGCATAGATGAGGGCTGCAATCCTATACACACTTTCCTGGGAGCAAGCCTCATTCAACACAATGGGACTTACTTCTGAGTAGACATGAATAGGATTGTGCTGTTAGTCTTTGAACTTTTTACTCTTGTTGTTATTGCAGATCCTCAAATTATTTACCAACTCCTGAGCTCTGTTGTTGGAATTATTCATAATTCTCTTTCTTTCGTAAATCCAAATTGCTGAGAGTTTATTTCTGCATTAGCAATCAGTTTCTTATTTGGTCATTTGGACTCTCACAGAAATGATCCATTCACATGAACAGCATAAACATCAGACAAGAGAACACCCTTGCAGTTTAAACCAATTTATTTGCATAGCTGGGGGGGGGCGTCAACAGGATGCTGAAATCCTGAGCCCCGTGACAATGCTACCCCTGCCACAGCAATCCAGTCATTGTGGTTCTGCCTCCCCTCACTCACACCTGAGCCACTCAGTACAAGGCCACCCACTTCTTTAGAATAAGGGCCAGCTTCACTCCAAGCAACCATGCCAAAAATGGCTGTGAGGAGGCAGGTCCTCCTGCCTACCCCTGTAGTCATTCTCGACGTGGTGATGCATTGCTCAGAGCAAGGCCGTTTCCTCCATGAAGTTATTCCTCCAAATTGCTATTTGTCCTAGGAGGAAAAAAACATGGTCAGAAATAGCTTCCCTCAAGCTGCTTTTGGAGGAGGCAGAGATGTCTTATCTCATTCAGCCAGTATCTACTGGGTTGTGGATGAGTAACAGAGCTGCTGATAGTGAAAAGCCAGAAATTAGAAATGTGTTAAAAATGTGAAATGAAGACAGAACCTGATTTAATATTGATATAAAAAAATCGTAACTACATTCATGGTAGAAATGCAAAGTCTACCTTGATTCAGTGGTATAATCTTTTGAGCATAAACTGTTTTATTTGGCAGTGCTACCTGTTGAGCAACAGTGCTATTTGTACAACTTAATATGCAAATACCATGGTATTACCATGGAATATTTGCTGCCCATATTTCAAAATATTTTGTGTGAATTATCTCTTAAACTGAATTATCTCTTAAACTGATCTCTTAAACTGAGCTTCTTTAGTGTCTCTGTACAAGAATCAATTTCAGCAATTAGTATGGGTTTGAAAAATGGACCCTTCATTTGCATTTACCTGGATCTTTATAGGAAAATTTGTGTGCTGCCTTTCTCAAGTACAGCACACAACCAGCCCAGAGTGACTTTAGAGCACACTTACACCTTCCTGACTATGAGTGACTCACAAAGGCCAAAGTGACCCCTGGCACCATAGACAAAGTCCGGGAGGCCATCCAAATTATGACAGCCTGGCTCCAGATGTCCATGAGCATCAGCATGATCCAGAATGTCTGCAGTGCTACGTGAGACTATAAGCAATCACACTCAGTTCTTGAGGTAAGGGAATTGCAGAAGCTCCTTTACACAATTCTCTCTCTTTTTGCCAGCTGATAGGAGCCAGAGGGAAGGTGACAGCCTCGGTTTTAATACGGTCTTTAATTAAACCCCAAAGAAACCCATTTGTTCCTTATCTTTATACCTGGCTGCATATTATTATTTTCATGGTTAGCACACTTTAAACCATCTCATTAGCCACACTATTAATTTTGTGTCAAGGAAGTTTGATCTACTCATACTAGTATGAGCTACTAGTACACTACTAATATCTACTAGTACAGTGGTTTCAGTCCTGGGGATCAGGATTTTCAGTCATGAAGAGCTTGGAGCAACTATCTTTAAAAGCTGGGCACCACCATCTTGGAAGCTTCATTTTGACTAGGGAAGAAGCTTTCCCATTAAACTGCCACTTCTTCAACGCTTGCGGCTTCAAGGGAAATGAGCCTTGCTGTGAGCTTGTCTTGGTGTGTGCATATGTGTGTGATGAAGTCTCTCCCAGGTCTCTTTCCAAGTGGGCCAGTCCACTCCATACTTAACTACAGTACAGTATATGTCCCCAGCCTTCTTTCTGGCTGCTGCCCTGATTTTTCATGGCTCATGGATATGAACAAAATTAACTGGATCAACACAGCAGCCTTGTAAACAAGCCCTCAAAAGTCTATACAGTACATTTTTTTTTACTAAGCCACCTATATCAATGCAAGTATTTTAAGATGTAAGTAGCCTTGAATACACTTGAAGCCACCTTGAATACATTGTAGAAAAGCAAACACCCTGTTGCTTGCAGCAAGGCAAGGTTCACCTGGAAAAGCAGGGGTGGCCCCTTCCCTTGAAAGCCTTTGGAGGATCTGATCCTGCCTGCTGCTAAGAGAGGAGATTCCCACAAGCTCAAGACTGAGCCACCCTAGGGTCACTGGAGATCCCAGCATTCTTTTGGCTTTGCAGGTGAACTGGCACTGTCCCATATTGCCCCAAGCTCTACAAGAAAGTTGAGTCACCATTGGCAGTCACAGCTGGCTATACACAATGAGATACAATACAGCAGCACTGTCTACAGCAGCATAATTGTATACCAAGTGGCAACGTACGTGGAATCAAAATGCAGACGCAATGGAAAATGCAGTGACTGATTGACAGCAGGCAGAAACAAAGTACTAACTTTACAGGAACTAAATGCAGACACAGGGAAAAGTGCAGTGACTGACAGCAAAGAGAAACAGGCAAACGGCACAAGAACTAACAGAATTTGCATTTTCTTCATGTAAGGCTTGGCGTTACTGCCAGGCACTGAGGTTGCACAGCTCCATTTTGCCCCCAGAATTCAGTGTCTCACAACCAGCATAGCCTGAAGAAAGGCCCACAGGCTTGAGGTCTGCCACTGATCACCTTGCCTACATTTTGCAGTTTTCCCACACTTTCAGTCATTTGCATTTCCACTTGTTAAGATTGACTTTAAAAAAATAAAATCATTATTTCAACATCTCTCCATTTGGGGCACAGTAAGTACTTTGAATTTTCATGGGATTCATACACTCAAGTTGGATCATATTCATCATTAGTTTCTACCTGAAAGCCAGTCAATTTTGAAGAGTTGAGCTGGTCCAAACAGACCCAGCCCTTTCTTCATCCCTACTCCTTGATATATTTCTCCACCTACCAACCCCTATTCAGGGCTGGAATCATAGCTGGCATTTTGGCCACTGCTGACTGGCCATGGAGTACACTGATGTTGAGTTGACACTAGCTGGCATGGACTCCTTTCCTGGGGAGGGCAGGAGGTGGAGGATTTCAGTGGCAGCACCACATACTGGGATCCTATTCCCCTTTCCTGGTCCATATCTGCTCCCTGAGGATTTTTAACTTACGCTCTAGTAGGCTCCCAGTGAGTCTCCTTGGACTTACACCAGCTGTTTAGTGTAAGGCAGACGTATGCCTTACACTAAACAGCTGGTGTAAGTCCAAGGAGACTCACTGGGAGCCTACTAGAGGGTAGGTTTAATTTATGCTTGCTTACCTCTCCCAGACTGCATGGTTACCCGCCCCACTAAAGGATGCAATGCATATTGGCAGTGCAACAGGGCATAAATTGGTAGGGGACAGGATTGGGGTCTATAAGAGTGCAATCCTAAACAGCGCTGGATTGGCAAGGCCAGCCGGCCGAAGTGGTCATGAACTTCCCAGAGAGCCATACCAATCCGCAGGTAGGTTTTAAAGAACGCTTTCATTCCCACCAACAGAGCAATCATAATGATCATGTTTCTGCATAGATGTTTTTGACTTACACGAGTATATACTGTTACTTGCCAAAACTATTCCAACTTTGCTGTCAAACATGATAATGATCAAACAGAAGGCACTTAACTCAAAAAACTAGCAAAGATAATTAGCAACAAGATTTCTAATAGTTTTATTGACACACAACAGTGGAAATCTATGCATATCCACTAAAAGCAAGTTCCACTGTGTTCAATAGGACTTAGGACACTGTGATTGTGGTCACAAAGAAATACTCCATGAGCATATTTTCCAAAGACTGACATATTAAAACACTCATTCTTATTCTACTTTTAAAAAATCTAATGGTGTAAAGCCTAACTGGTGAAGACAGATGCTTCTTTTAATGCATAAGTAGTTATCTCCTGTCACTTAGGCTTGAGAAAAAACCAGAAGAAGGCAAGAGGAAAGAATATATCATTGACATCTGCTGAGAATATTCCGTGACTACAATTTCCTCCCCCCTTGAGGTTTACAAAATTCTTAAAGAATATAACACAAGGGAAATAAAACAAGAAAGTCAACTAAGGATGCACAACAGATATCATTTAGTAAACTCTTTGTTTAGAAATGTAAATTAGCTAACCAATTAAAAAAGGGGGATTCCAAGAATTAGAAATTAAATTTTCTTTTTCTGTTTGAGCTCAACAAACAAGTTCCACATTTATCTCAATTCTTGGTCGGGCAGGCTAGCATATACTTTAGGGTGTAATCCTAACCTGGAGTTAGGCCAGTACAGTTAAGCCAGCAAAGTTTGGCCGGCACAGTTTGTCCATTTAACTTTATTGTTGTTATTTGCCTGTAAACCGCTTTGTGAACTTTGTGTTGAAAAGTGGTATATACATTGATTGATTGATTGATTGATTGATTGATTGATTGATTGATTGATT
>JAJKFI010000019.1:16663119-16686207 GCA_029204185.1 Lerista edwardsae
TTGATTGATTGATTGATTGATTGATTGATTGATTGATTGATTGATTGGGGACACCGTAAAGCACTTTTGGACCATTCTCGGGTTCAGAGAGGCCACCATGCAGATGTACACCATCCTCCCTGAGTGGTCCAAAAGTGCTTTACGGTGTCCCTTGTGCCGGCCAAACTTTGCTGGCCTAACTGTGCCGGCCTAACTCCAGGTTAGAATTGCACCCTTAGTGAGTACAGTGAAACAAGGCAAAAATTTTGGCATAAGCAAAAGATGGAAACTTTGAGATCCAATTCATGAACATTTAGAGAATTAATATACCGTATATTATATACCATATAAGTTGATCTCATGGATAAGTCGAGGGCAAGTTCTAAGCCAAAAATAATAGAATTTGCTATGACTCATGCATAAATCAAGGATGAAACTTAGAGGGCGGGTATGAAATTCTTTGAAAATTGTTGAGTAATTGTTCTGAGGCAGCAACAGAAAGCCAACCAAAAAAGGAGCTATTTCACATTCTTCTGAGGCAGCACAGAAATAGAGCTATTCTCCAAACAAGGAGAGAGAGAGAGAGAGAGAGAAAGAGAGAGAGAGAGAGAGATGAAGGTGCTTATTGGAGTTGTAGGTTTAGTGAGGAATACAGCACAGCACCTCCATAGCAGCAGCCTTCATAATGACTATAATTCTCAAAAGCACCTTTACTTCACCTCTCTGCCTGTTTGGAGAAGAAGGAAAATGGCTACTGATTTTTTTGCTTGCTGTCTTTTGATGCCTAAGAACAATTACTGGTAAGTAAAATTGCTTCGTATTTTTTTTTCCTAATCCCCCCAGCTTTCTGCTTCTTAGCTCAGCCCCTACTCAAGTTGCTGTCAAAAGCTTTATTAACTATTGACCCATATATAAGTCAATCCATGTTTTCAGGGTCAATTTTCATGCATAAATTTTTATACATGCATATATATAGTAGATGAAAAAGAAAACCTTAGATGTCAAATGCAAACCTAAAATCTAAATGGATACAAGCCATATGTAAGTAAACCATTTGCAATATACAGTGGAAAGATAAAAGAGAAACAAAATGGTTTATACAGTATAGTACCTGGCCTGCTTAGGCAAATAATTTCTTTTAAAAATAAAAATAATGTTTATACAGACATTTAAATGTTGTAAAAAAGGTAAAGGTTTCCCCACGACCAAATGGTCTAGTTGTGACCAACAATAGGGGACCGTGCTCATCTCCGTTTCTAAGCCTGTAGAAACAGCGTTTGTCCGAGGACAAGCTGGGACAAGTGACAGGAGCTCACTCCATCGCGCAGTCTGGAACCTCCAACCTTCCGGTCGGAAAGCCCAGCAGCAGCGGTTTACGCTGCTGCGCCACCATGTCCCTTTTAAATGTGCTTAATGTTGAAATGAATATTAGCATTTGTGCCAGTTTTACTTTCTATTAGCATGTATCTAAAAAGTTTTATAGATTAGGCCACAATACTTATGCACACTTCACTGGACGTAAGCACCACTGAACATTGCATGACTTACTCCTGAATAAATATACCAAGGATTATACTGTTTATCTACTTTTTAGAAAATCTGTTTCTACATGGAACTTCAGACTGAACTGAAACCTACTGTACTAGTAGCAGCAGCAGTTTTGACAGTATAAAAGTAAAAAAAAGGTAAAAGGTAAAGGTTTCCCCACAACCGAATGGTCTAATCGTGACTGACTGTAGGGGGCGGTGCTCATCTCTCTTTCTAAGCTGAAGAGCCGGCATTTGTCTGAGGACAAGTTTCCGTGGTCTTGTGGCCGGCGCTGAAGGCAGACAAAATGCCGTTACCTTCCCACCAAAGTGGTCCCTATTTATCTACTTGCATTTTTAGGTGCTTTCAAACTGCTAGGTTGGCATGAGTTGGGACAAGCAACGGGAACTCATTCCATTGTGTGGTCTTGAATTGCCAACCTTCCGGTCAGCAGCTCAGCAGTTTAACCTGCAGCGCCACCATATTGCACTACATATGTTATGCAAGCTGTTTTTGCCAAGCAACATGCCTTTGGTTCTTCTGACTACAGAAACAAAGGCGCTGTCTAAAAGATCCCTGTCCAGTGAAAGAGGAATTAAACTATTGTTATATGATGCAGAGAGCTTACTACAACACTGAGATATAGGAACTCCATGGCAAATTCCCTGATGAGAGGTACACATGGCATGTTAGCTTGGCCTTACCTCTAGTGAGTCCTCTAAAGCACTTCAAGTCAGTTTCCTGTTTAATGCTAGACCTAGTTTCACAAAGCATTCTGGCTGGCTGTTCTATAGTGATATAAGCTTAAATGCTATTAAAACAAGAAAACTTTGCCACGGTAAGCTTTTTAACAATGTTAGTGGGCGGGAGGAATGCAGGGTCAGTGGTGCAAGGGCTTCTATTTTTGCCAGAACAGAACCCCACAGATACAGGAGAATGCCTGTAACTGAATTATTATTGTGATTAAGAAGTCAGACTGAAGGAACACTTTTATGACAGCATCCTTCTGTCTTGCCATTGCTTTGCAAACAACCATGAGTTGTACTTTTGCCCACATGTTCTTTTGGAATTACATTGGCTCCCTGACGTCTGAGTTACTGTTGGCTGCACTGGCACTTTCACATAAGGACTGTTGATCGTCTGGTGGTGCTCTTACACATGTGCAACAGCACTGGGCCACCAAGAATTAAATGTTTCAACTTAAGTACACTTACATAAAGACCCTAACTTGTACTTAAGTTGGAGAATCGAGCCATCATCGTCATTCACAGCCTATGCTAGGCTGGTTTGGTCTGCAATATGGGATCTAACCTAAATCTTGGAAATCACAGATGCATCATCGAAGGATTCTCGGTGTTCCAAGCATCATTTATTTCTGACCTGGTGTGATTTTCTCAAGACCAAGAATGTGGAGGTGTTTCTTCAAACTTCTAGGCACTGCTCCAAGGGTTCTGATGACAATTGGCACAATATTGACCTTCTTCTCCCAGAGGTGTCCAAGTTATATTCTCAGGTCTTGGTAACTTGTAATCTTCTCATGTTCTTTGTCTTCAATTCTACTATCACCTGGGTAGCAATATCAATCATACAATTCTTGATTTTTTTTTGTCAATTACTGTTATATCTGATGTATTGCATTCTAGATGTTTATCAGTATGCAATCGGAAGTCTCAAAGGATCTCTGCTTGGTTGTTCTCTGTGATCTTATCAGATTTATGATCCCAATAATTTTGGCATGAAGGAAAATTGTATTGTTTGCAAAGATTCCAGTGAACAAATCTGCAACCCTATCATGACATTTTTTTATAGTCAGTCTCGGCAATCCTACTACATGCACTGACCAGATGGTTACTGTTTCATCTTTCATCTTATAAAGCAGACATTTGTTGTCACTGGTTTTATGAATCTTTGCTTTTGTTTCAGGTGCATGTTCCTGTGCGGCTGAGACCTTCCATTTCTTTCCTCAAGTGTCCATTCTGCAACCATTTCCAGGTGTCTTCTTTATCAATGTTGTTATCAATGTATTTCAAATATTGCCCATGAAGTTGTTTTCCTTTCCAGTTTTCTAGGACAGGAACCTCGGCCTTTTTGTAATCCTCTTTACTGTCTGTCTCTTTCAACAGGTTACCTTTTGAGACTTCAACAAGTAGTCCTTCTTTGCTCTTCTTTTTTCTTCCTCAATTGCTTGTCCAACTGTCCAATTAAAAAACTATCATGACCCACTTCCAGTTTGCAATTGTGAAACCAGAAGTTGATCACGGTTGTTTGTCTTTTCTGAAGCATGGGGAGCCACACTGAGAGGTCCATGTGCTCCCCGACCCCTCTGGACACTGGGGCTAGCAGTGGTAAGTTCCCCCGGCCTCATTCCATAGCCAGCAGTGAAGTGATCATAACAATTGTGTCGCTGCCATTTCCCCAGCCCACCCCTTAAAGGGAAAGAGCCAGGCTGGAAGTTGGGACACACCTGTTTGAAAACCCATGGCTTAAAGGATAGCATTGCATGCATCTGACAAAAGCATGCATCTGACAAAGTTGGCTCCAATCCATGGAAGTTCATACAAAACATTTGGTAGCTTTTATGTTATTTCACCTTGACATTCAAGTATCTTTTTTTTTTTTAAGTTAATCTTGCCAAGTTTAATCAGGCTTGTGGTAACAGCTCATTTTGCATAGTTTCTGTTCAAATAAATACCTGAGCAAAACTCAGTCCAAGATATTGGATCAGCCAGTGTCCTATTTCAGGTTGCGGCAAAACTAGACACTAAGTAAGTTTCATAATGGATTTGTGTATTGTTGTAGAAGATATTTTACTGCATATATTTATTCATGCTTTGATGCAGGAAAACATAATATTTAAAATCAATAACTGTTTATTTCTCCAAGCAAAAGGAACAGGATCAGTAGAGGGGGAATTTGCAAACTAAAGCCAGAACCATACATTACATAGCCAAGTTGCACTTCCAAACTCTGCCACTGCTTCTCTGCTGCAAAATAATGCTGGAAGGAAGCAATAAGGTGTAAGGAAAGATGCTTTCCCAGGCACTATTTCCCCTGCGAGCAAGCGACCGACCTCAACAGGAAGAACAGTGGATGCAGAGGAATCATAGCAGAAAAGCAATGTCTGAAAAATAAATTAACCACCACTACTTTTGCTCTGCCACTCCTCCCTGTGAATCATCCCCTCTCAACATCTACTTTGCAGTACAGAAGCAGTGGATTAGGAACACAAGTTGTCCAGGTAATGCGGTTCTGGCTTTAAGTGTCAAAAACAGAAAGCAATGAGCATGATGCACACATACTTACCTGTCTCCCATTAGTATGGGACTTTCATGCATTAAACTGAAGTTGTAAACCCATAGCAGTTCATAGTTGCCTAGAAATGGATGAGTTCTCATGTCAAAGTTAAATGTTGGCTTGGATGTTATTTACTTCTGAAACCTTCCTTAGATACAAGCATGCCCTGGTATGCACTGGGGTTCCGTTCCGGACTCCCCCATGGATAGGTGAAACCGTGGATACTGAGGATCACCTTTTCAAAGATAGGGGAACATCAGTGGTTTTTCTGCAACAAGGTAAAAAAAGAGATTGTATAATGTTCCCCTATCTTTTTAATAGGTATCTAGTATCTACAGTATCCTTGGAAAACTAAAAGCGTGGATACTGAATCAGTGGATATCGGGATACACCTGTATATGTTCAAATAAATACTGACCCTTCTGAAAGTGTCAGTCTTATGTAGAACTATCTTTCCAGAAATGAACCCTGAATAGTTTCCCTTTGTAGAAGTACTACCTGGACACAAGCCTTATTCTTCAGCTACAAGCCAAACTCTTAAACTCTCAAAAACAGCATTGTTCTCCAATATAGAGAGAAATCCTCAGAATGTAGATTCTTTGTATGTATAGATAATATATGCAAAAGTATAGATATATTTTGTGAAGTGTAGCAAATAGTAATGTATTCCCTGATCCCACAATCACTTTTGGTGCAGACATTCTGATGCGCGCACACGCACGCACGCACACGCACGCACGCACACGCGCGCACACACACACACACACACACACACAGAGAGAGAGAGAGAGAGAGAGAGAGAGAGAGAGAGCTACTCATATCAATAGAAGGGACAATGCTGCACATATAAAGCAGCACATACAAACCTCAACCCTACTTACAAAAGAAATGAGGAAGCCTCCCTATGTAGCACTGTGTGTATATGTTGCAAATTTATGGACTGGGGCTCTACTTTATATAGCCTATACTAAGTCATTACACAAATACATAAACTGACAGTTATTCATTTGTTTCCTTGTTAAGTTTGCTTCACTGGACAGTTTACATTAATAAGCTATAGCAATTGCTATTTTTATACCAGTGGTTAACTGATTAAGAGCACAATCCTAAACTGGAGTCAGGCCGACATAAGCTAAGCCAGGAATGTCTGGCCAGCACAAGGGCCACCATAAAGCGTGTTTGGACTACTCTCAGAGTCAGGGAGGATGACTCATGTCTGTGTGCTGGCCTCTCTGACTCCAAGAGTGGTCCAAACATACTTGACAGTGTTCCTTGTGCTGGCCAAACTTTCCTGGCTTAGCTTATGCCAGCCTAACTCAGTTTAGGATTGCGCCCAAAAGGGCTTTGCGTTCATACAATGCGTTCTTGCTTTCAGCCAATTTATAGACTCAAATAAAATTGTCAGTTCTCTCAATACAGGTGAAATTTTGAATACACTAATTAATAAAGTAACAAGTTTTTCTGAATCAACAGTGTTTGCATTCTGAAGCAAAAAATATTTTCCTAACACAAAATGAAAGGTGGTGAGACAAGTTTGGAAGGATGACCCCTACCCTCCTAGTCAAGATTCACGGTAAACACCGGATCTTCACATGATTGTCAATCATGTGGACAATCATGACAGTGGCAGGCTTTATTCAGTATATAAGCATTTTGTTTCCATTAAGCACATATACTTGTGTGCACATAGTTCCTGATTGCATGGAGGACTATAGAGTTCATTGCAGACATGGAAACTAATACATAGAGGTTTAGGAACAGACCTGCAACTATGACCCCCACCCCCATGCATTTGTCACCTACACCATGCAGTATGAAAATGGCCTCTGTGCTAAGCCAAAGGTACTCTGCTCATATTGTCATTAAACACATTTGTTTCCCCATTTTATTCTTCAAATCACCCTGACAAATAAATCAAGTTGAGACCAGGTGAGTGAGTGATAGACACCCAGTGAGCTAGAATGCTGATCAGGGATTTGAACCAATATATCTGATTCGATCCACTCTACTGCATGCACAAAGGCACTCTTCTCTTTGTCATTGCCATGTATTACATGGCTAAATCACAGGACTGAAAAGAGCTTCTGGGACTAAGTCCTAATGGGCCTTTGTTACAGGTTAAGCCTGACAGAAGAAACATCAAAGCTTTGCCTGAAACAAGAGATGCCCATTATTAATATCTTGAGACCCAAAATGTTTGTTACAAGAATCAATTCTAATTAACATTTGATTAAAATCTACACATTCAATCGTCATTTAACGAAACCATCAATTAATGCTTTCAGCCCGACATACTAGCTGTCAGTGTCCCTTTATCCCAACAGCTGGAATTTATCAGCATTTGTGAGAAGGCAGCTCAATTACAGTCAGGACTGCCTCATTTGTTCCATCATTTAGAATACTTTATTCTTCCTCTCCCTCGACCCACAAAAGAAATTTAAAACTGTGTGTGGAAAAACATTAAAGGATGCTTGTATTTAGTATATAACTTATCAGTACAGAGTCCCAGAATGAGAGTTAACATTCCATGGTCATGGCTGAATGGATGGTTGAAAAATGCCAGAGAAGATAGTAGTAAAAGAGGACAAGACCTTCACTAAATTGCACTGGGTGTAGCATAGCGGCTAAGGGACTGAGTTGTGAATCGGGACTTCCTCAGCAGTGGCATTCCTACAGGGAGTGCAAAACACTAAGGGTTGCAAGAGCCTGAGCTCCTGTGCAATGCGACTCCTCCCCCTCACCTTCACAGCCATTCATGGCTCCTAGAGCAAAGCCTCCAAGCCAGCTCTTCAAGCTGCAAATGGCTCTGGGGGCAAGGGGGGGGCTGCTGTACACAGGAGCTCCTGCAACACTTAACGTTCCCGCCTGTAGGAATACCACTGTTCCCAAGTTCAAATCTTGCCTCTGCCATAACTTTATACCAGACAGCCTTAGGCAGGATACTTCCCCCCTTAGTCTCAGCTCCCCAACTGCAATATGATAATAACTTACCCACTTTACAGACTTGTTGTAAGGAATGCTACAAGATGATACCAATGAAGGGCTTTCCATACTTCGAAACCACCACGTAAATGTTAACTGTTACACAAAGATTAAATTCTTCTTCCTCAAACATACACACACTTTAATTTTTGACTGATTGAATCATGAATATCTCACCTTTCTGGTTTTCAAGGCAGCTCATCAAAAAAAGTAATAAACAGAACGGCACTTTTTAAATAAAAAAAGGTCTAAAAAAGACAAACAGCAGCAAGCAGCAACAATAAATAGGTAGATATTAGTTTTCTCAGGCGTACGCTACTGGAAAACATGTCTAAACAGAAAGTTTGTAACTGACACCTGAAGGCATAGAGGGAGCTAACCCAGTGTTTCCCAAACTGTGTTCATTACCCATCAGTTGGTCGTGAGCCAATTTTTGGTGAGTAGGCTAAAGTTTTTGAAATTTAAATTTTTATATAATAAAAACATCACAAATATAAATTGCAGAATAAAAAATAGAAAGAGGGTGAATATGGCACACTATGTACTAAGTATCCCCCTTCCCTAGTATATTATACAGATGTGGGGTTTAACCATGACTACAGCGAAAACTTAGATAAATCATCAGCCACAACTCAATAACGAAGACTGAAAACTGGCAATTGAACATTTCTTAGTAAGGTTCCAGCCATATGGCCACCATAATCTTAGCCCTTCAGTTCATGTGCACAGCAGGACTTCTTTTGTTAAAATTATTAAATATACCTACTAATAAAATAAAAAGTTGGTTTAGGTTTTTGTTTTCCCCATCTTTGTAGTATGAAAACTTGTCTTTAAAGAAATCCACTTATTGTTACAACTAGGTTGAAAGCATTTTACCCAGAGAAAACCATGAAAATTAAATGTGTTCTTAACTATTATTAATAGACACAAATATTCTTTCTAGAGCTCTTTTTTCTGTCTAGTAAAGCTACGTGGATCATGATAGACTGTTGTTTTAATAATTGGATCTGGTGCTAAAAAGTTTGGTAAGTGCTGAGATAGCCAGCAGCAGCTCTGCCCACTGCATCGAGCCTCCTGCCACTGTTTGCAGGATTGTAGCACAGTCTCACGGCTAGGCAATGGGCATCCTGCAACACCCTTTAAGTGCCTCAGTCCAGTCCAGGGTGTTGCAATACACACTTTGGGAACCTCTGCTCTAGCCCGATGCAGTTGTACGTTTGCCCCCAAGGCAAACAAATGTATAGCAAGAGGGCAGCGAGTGCACACTGGCAAGTCTCACCCCTGTACCTCATTAATACTGTTGAACGCTGTGACAAATGCTGTACCTGGGTAGAGATCCTTCCTATAATGTGGGACACTGGACACCCAGCATTCTGGACTACAGGAACGATCTTCCCAGTACAGCATTTGTCACTGCAAATGCCACACATGTAGACATGGGCCATCAGGAATGCACTTACGCTGGACAAAGCGGCTTGCTGATGCACTCACTGCCCCCCAAATACTGCATTCATCAGGGGCACAAACATCTGCATAGCACTTTAGAAAAGAAGCTTCACTCTTTAAATACAGTCAATCCTCATTAACCGCTAGGAAATCCTAATGGATAGCAAACTCGTAGATAATGAACCATTGAGCCTATGGGATCAATGGGGTTAGGTGCAAGGGGTACCTAATCTGACATCAGAACTATCCTGCGGAGATCCTTAGGAAGCCAGCAGGGTGCAGCAGGAAATGGCTAAAGATCTCTGAATGCTACAGAGACCTTCCAGAGGCTGCAGGGATCTTCAAAATGACACTTGCAACCAAATCGCTTAAACATGATCAGCAGATCCTTCTGCTGGCCATTTTGAAGGGGTCAGTGCTGGTTGTAGGTGCCATTCTGAAGGTCCCTGAAACTTCTGGAAGGTCTCTGCATAGTGAATAATGAGGACAGAGGTGCAATTCTGCCCCTCTCAGATAAGCGAGGTCATAGATAGAAGGTTCGCATATAAAGAGGATTGACTCTATCTGTATCTTGTTTCCACTCTACACGTTTGTCAGAGAGACTCTAGCTTCACACAAGCTAATAGTAATTATCCTGTGTTTTTTGTGAACCCTCAGGCAACTTGAAGAATGAGGAAACCTTTAGAGTATGCCCCATCCCACCCTAAATTCAGCAGTAATTTTTGTAAAACAAATATCCTTCCAAAGGACAACAGGTTAACCAAAGCCCTCATACATTATTGTAAAAACCTCTGCCAAGATATTCAGTGGGAAGAAAAACAAGACGCAAATAGTTTTTTCAGTCTATATATATAAAAAAGAGTGTATGTATGTATGTTCCACATAGGCTCCGCAACGCCTGGACCGATTCGTGCCAAACTTGGCACGCGGGTGCCTTGGCCCCCCCCCGAGACCGTCGCTGCACGGTTTTGGAACGGATCGCGCCCCCACGGGCACGGGTACAAGCGAATTTGTGGTTCTCTATGGGTGGCTATGGGCTGAGCCGCAGCATTCCGAGGCTCTGATGATGTCATGATGAGATGCAAAGTACATGCAAATGACATGCGGAATCTTCAGGCAGCAACTGAACTCTTTACAGTTGGAAGACAAACAGCAGCAAATAGGTTTCCCGTAGGCAAACCGATACAGGGCCAGGGAAATGTGTTCTGTGGACATGTGGGCGGTCCCTGCATGGCAGTGGACAGTTGGCACAAGGTGCTGTGGCTGTTGCTCTCTCTCTGAAAGTTTACTTTCACTGTGTAATGTAAGGCAATTGGGCAGGTGCAACCAAAGGCTACAAAGATGAAACAACAGCGTACACAGGAAACACCTGAGGGAAAAAAAAACACGACTTGCAATGCTACGTCACAGAGCTGCTACATCTAGAGCAACAGAAACAGTACAGCAGCGTCACAAATGACTACAGGATATGAAACAGAGGGCTACTACATCTAGAGCAACAGAAACAGTACAGCAGCAGGGATGGGACATATAAACACCCGGGCACACATGTGAGTGGGGAGGGTCAGGGATGGGACATATAAACACCCGGGCACACATGTGAGTGGGGGGGGGTCAGGGATGGGACATATAAATGGGCCATCTGTATGCCTGGTGAGTGGGGGGGCAGGGATGGGACATATAAATACCCGGGCACGCATTTGAGTGGGGGGGCAGGGATGGGACATATAAACACCCGGATGTGAGTGGGGGAGCAGGGATGGGACATATAAACACCCAGGCACACATGTGAGTGGGGGGCAGGGATGGGACATATAAACACCCGAGCACACATGTGAGTGGGGGGGGTCAGGGATGGGACATATAAACGGGCCATCTGTATGCCTGGTGAGTGGGGGGAGGTCAGTGATGGGACATATAAACACCCGGGCGAAGCCGGGTACATAAAAGCTAGTATTAAGATAAAACTCTGCAACATCAACACTTTGTGTCTGAATAAGGAAACCTCATGAATTGTTTGGGAGGGGGAAGCCAAAATCACAGCTCCTGAATTCTTGCAACAAAAAGGAAAATAATAAAATTGCTCATTTTAGTAATTTTGCAGGAGTTTTGATCCATACTTTTACAGGAGTGGCATTCCATTCCTACACATGGGTCAGTCTTTTTTTTTTTTTTAAACGTCAGCTATGACAAGTGACAGCTGCTTAAAAGTCTGGAACTAGACGTTACATATGCAGAAAATCTGCGTCTAACCAGAACAGCCTAACCATTTGGCAAGTGAATCAGAACACACAAATGCCCAAGTCAAAAGTGCTGTGATCCAAACAGAGTTCCCTTTACACACAGATGAACTTCAAACAATAAGCTGTTTTTTCCTATTTTCAGCTCAAAAACAAGGAAGCAGTAAGCACACTGATTCAGAAAGGATGGTATGCAGTTTCTTCATGGGTTATAATCAGTGCCCTCATTTTTTGTTCAAGTCTGTAACAAAACTCACACACCACCTACTATATATGCCAACACATTGTCACAGAAAACTGTTAGGTGGAGTGTAAACTCTGAGTCACACAGAAATGAAAGCTCATCCCACTAGGATCCCCCAACACCATCTAGAGGGTGTCAGTAGACAATACAAGCAAGTGAGAAATTAAAGAAAACAAAAAGAGCAGAGCTTGACAAATAGATCTATTTCTGCCTTCCAGAAAAAGGAAAAAAGCACACATTTTTTATTTCACCATCTTAATTTAACCTTTCTCTGCTAATGAGCTAACAACCTAGGGTAATTCTCACATTTCTTCCATATCCTACTCCACACCCCAATGAACACTATTAGGTGTGGGGAAATTGCATCATACATTAGAGAAGTACAAGTACACGACGGTAAAATCATGGCAGAATAAATAATGCTTGGCATATATGAGGTCTTAGTTTAGTCCCTGTAATCTCTGGGTTAACAACCCCACTCAGATTTTTGTCGATTCTAGGGCAGTGGTTCTCAAACTGTTTAGCACCATGGCTCACTTTTTAAAATGGCACTCATGTTGGGACCCACCAGAAGTGATGGCATTAACCTGGAAGTTATCAATCTGCTTGTCGGCTTTCACCCTAAACCCCACGCACCCTGTGAGGTTAACAGACCGTGGCGAGGCAGCACCTTATTGGCTGGGGGCTGCCCAGCTTAAGGCGGGCGGTAGCTACCTAATGAGGTACAATGACCTCTCCCACCATCGGAAGTAGCCTCTGGCGTCACGCTCTACGCCAATCGAGCAAAGACTTATAACCGGTAACTGCTACTTCCGTGTTGCTATGCTGTATACGAAGCTGCAGTGTCCTCTCCAGAGCACGAGGCCTAGGTAGGTTGATACGAAGGATAGACTGTTACCCAAGCAGCAAATCCCCCCTCTCCGCATCACTGAAATAGTCCAATGGAAAGGCAAGAGCCAATATGATTAGTTCCAGTGATCTTGCAGGAGTTGCCAGAATGTGATTGTACACAGTCAGAACTGCCTCCGGGACTCCGGCTCTGGATTTTGCCTCGAGGTTGACTCCTGAAGCCTTTTCCATGAATTGATATAGCCACAAGACAGTGGAGGTTTGAAGTCAGAGTTTCCCTTCTCCTAGAAGACGATTCTTCCGCTTTATCTGCTGTTGGGGCATAAGCCCTTTTTCCACCTTCAAGACTGTTGACCATCTTCTCCTGTAACCCTGGAAAGGGGCCCTTACAAGGTGCTACCAGCCGGGCCAGGTGGACCAAGGTTTTTTAAGGAGGTATTACTCCTCCATCACTCCTCCGGGACTCCTGCTCCAGATTTAGCCTTGAGGTTAAAGCCTTTTCCATGAAGGGATATAGCCACAAGGCAGTGGAGGTTTGAGATTGGAGTTTTCCTTCTCCTAGATGAGTTGCCTTCCAAGGCTAATGAGTCCCATCTACCCGAACTTGCTGCAGCAACCTTAAGTAGTGACCCAGAATATGATCATATCCACTATGTGGTTTTCTTCTGTAAATCGCCCAGGTGACAAATGCAATGAGAAGCAGTTCTGCCAGGCTAAGGCCCACTGCAATTGGGATCATTCTCTTGTTTCTATCAAGAGCACATTCATTCTCTTTTCCAAATTGGTTGCCAACAGTATCAAAGGCTTGAAGCTGGGAGTTGACTATCCATTGCTGAAAATTACAGACTATGTCTGTGGTTTGCTTAGTGCAACTCCCTACCAGAGTTGAAAATTTAATTTCAAATTTTGAGTTTGATTTGAGTTTGATTCAAATCAGAGTTTGATTCCACTGCATGGGGAACTCTCAGAAGACATAGTTAAACTAGCTTCAATGACACTGACTAAATATCTCTCTCCATTCTTGATAAAGTGGAAGCGAATGAAGCCACCTTGAAACAAGATTGTTTTAGATGCTGTTCCACAAAGCCCTGTTGTGTGGGTGACATTGGGATCAACATTAAGATATTCTGGGCAAAACAGACGATCTGATAGCTAATAAGGAAAACGTATTGAGCCCTATGGAAAGTGACACTGAGCCACACATTCATGTTTACTCATAAGCAGGCAACCATGCCTCAGCTTTTACCAAAGGCCAGGAAAAGGGGAACACAAGGTCACCAGAATGGCCCTAATCTGATGGAACATGGCCCTCCACCACAGTAAAAAGAATAAAAACAGAGGCTTGAGCAGCTAATAAGGTGAAACAAAGAACATTGTTTCACTATTTCATTAGTCTCGTAATGCTAAGTGGGTCTGAAAGTGTGTTGTTTTGAAAAGCGGTGCGAAAAAGTTTGGAAACCACTTGGTTCGGGTCAAGTAACCCAGCAATCAAACCAAAGGCCCTGCTCCTTTTTGTTAAGCTTGTTCCCTAATAAATCCTTGAACCTGCTGGCCATTTGTTCCTCATTGTTGTCTCATTGACAGCCTGCATGGCATTTAATAACAATAGCAATTAATCAATGATAGTACAACAGGAAATAAGACAATAAAATAGCTACAATATAGCGGGCAATAAAATAGCAGCAATAAATAGAACATTCCCAAGAAAATACAAGGGGCAGTTTTAATAGTTATGAGGTAGTATGGGAGCCACCCTTTATACTCCCCCTTCCAAAGTCAATTGAAAAACCATTTTTAAACGTCATCAGAACTTCTCTAAGAATGGAACTGTTTATCGATCCTCTGGAAACATGTTCCAGAAATCTGGTGCAACAACAAAGCAGGCCCTGTCTCTCACTGCCATTCTTTTTGCTTGGATGGCGATGAAACTCTTAGCAGGGCTCTACAAGAGGTCCTAAACGGGCTGAGCTGGACAATATGAGAGGACTATATGGAGCCCTCAAGGAATGCCCATTCCCAGGCTACACAGGGCTTTGCAGGTCAAAACCTTCACCTTGAATTGACCACAGGAATGAATTGGGCACAGAGGAGAGGCCCGACAGAATCAAACTGACGAGCCAGTTCTATTTCCTGATGGAATATATACATGGCTAATTAAATATGTGTATTATAATGCAGAAACTTTATATTAACATTCACTGTGTGAGGATAAAACAGTGTGCATAGTTTCCATTTATACATGAAACATTTAAACTGAAAGGATGAGGTTTCTTCCATATGGGAGGAAAAAGGAAACTTAATCACTTGAAGCAGGCATGTAAAAGCAGGTTGGTTCATTTAAAGAGGGTTTCTTCTTTCCTACAGGTTTGCTGAAGAACTGCACAGAACAAACATGTAATGATTTCTTAAAATTAAGGAGAAATACATAGGAACCGTGGCACACACTGCAACAATAATAATAATTCTCAATGAATTATAGTGAACAGGATACATACATAAGGGCCCATTGTGATAAATCGTTAAAACAGGATGTTAGAAAATAGCCTGCTATGTCCAGCAGAACCTTTTTTTTTAATTGCATTCTAAACTTCTCAAGTAGTCATTGTGGCCAAAATAAAATCAGGAGATCCTTTTTAATATGACTTCCACCCCAGTTTCTGTTCACTGGTGTTTCTTCTGCTTCTTTTTAGTCTGTGATCCCTTTCAGGACATTCTGTACCAATGCCACCCCTGTGTTTATCAAGGGACTCAGTTTTAGTTCAATATTTCAAACATACAAACTAACATTTTTTCTTAAAAGCATATTAGGGCATGAAGTTATACATTGGAAAATTCCATAGGAATGCAAAGTCATTCTGTTCTGTTCAGCCAATGAGCCACGAAAGGCATATTCAATAACCCTATAAAGAGGCAAACCCTGAGTATATATGTCAGAACCGGCAGTAAAATATACGAAGAGGCTCTCTAGAGCAGGTCGCATGACCAAATGAAACCAGTATGAAGTCTCTAAAATGAAAAAAGCAGAAAACAGTCGGCATGACAGAAGGTTTTCATCCTATAATTGGCAAAGGCAGCAAAAAAAATTCACATGTTTGTGTTTTGGTATTAAGAGTGCTCTTTTAATTTGTATCTTTTGTACAAATTCCGCTTCAAATTACCCAAGTGCCTTTCATATTCCTGATGAATGTGTGCATTTTGCTTGTGTGAAAAAGAAGGGAACCAGCGGCTGCTTACATATTAAACCTCCCATATATCTAGGAAAACGCAATGTGATTGTGTGGATATATGCAGGGTGTACATTTCACTAAGTTAGTAAGTTTCACTAAGTTAGAGGAAAAGCAGGATACTGATATAATTTTTTTAAGTGTAGGGAAATAGTTGTGTTTTAAGCAGACTCTACCGTAAATTCCCATTGTCCTAATTTGGCAGATTACTAGCATTACAGCAAAATGGCCCAAAGATATTGCTGGCTAGAGCGATTCCAATGATCTACTATTTGCAGATCTCCCTGGATAGACATTGTACACTGCACCATAATTCTGTTTCCACCTCTAGCTTTTAAAACACTTCCTTTGAGGTTTCCTAAGTTACGTCTGGACCAGACCATTATTAATTTATAGACATACATTGCAGGGACAGCAACTGCCTATTATATAGAGCCTATTTATATAATAAATAGTATATATGAATAAATAAATAAATATAAAGAAGAACGTACGTACGTATGTATGTATATTCCGCATAGGCTCCACAACGCCTGGAGCGATTGGCACCAAACTTGGCACGCACATGCTTTGCAGCCTGGCAACAAACACTGAGGGGGACAGGCCCCCTAACGTCCCCAGGAGTGGGGGTAAACAGGGGGCCCCGCATGAAAGCGGTCGAAAACAGCTGCAATCGGCGTCAAATCTGTAGTTTCCAGGATCGCCGGGACGAGAAGCGACGCTCCCGACGCCGTTGGAGTCCAGGTTTGGCCCCCCCTCGGCATGGGGGCAAGAAGAGGTGCAAAACAAAATGTCTGCCATGCTGTGCTGGAACGCCTGGAGCGACGCGCACCAAACTCGGCATGCACATGCCTTGCAGCCTGGCGACAAACACTGCGGGGGACAGGCCCCCGTAACGCCCCCAGGGGTGGGGGTACGCAGGGGCCCCCGCATGAAAGCGGTCGGAAACGGCCGCAATCAGCGTCGAATCCGTAGTTTCCAGGATCGCCAGGACGAGCAGTGACATTCCCAAGGCCATTGGATTCCGGGTTTGGCCCCCCTCAGCGTGGGGGGCAAGAAGGGGTACAAAACAAAATGTCCGCCATGCCCTGCTGGAACGCCTGGAGTGACATACACCAAACTCGGCACGCACATACCTTGTGGCTTGGCGACAAACACTACAGGGGTCATGCCCCCCTAGTGCCCCCAGGGGTGGGGGCGCACTGGGGACCCCGCGTGAAACTGGCCAAAATTGGCGTCGAATCCGTAGTTTCCGGGGTCGCCGGGACAAGCGGTGACGCTCCCCACACCATTTGAGTCCTGGTTCAGCCCCCCTCGGCGTGGGAGGGCGAGAAGGGGAGCAAAACAAAACGTCCACACTGACCCACTGGAACGCCTGGAGTGATTGCCACCAAACTCGGCACGCATACACGTTACGGCCTGGCGACAAACACTGCGGGGGCACAACCCCCCTCGCAACCCCAAGGGTGGGGGTGCGCAGCGGGCCCCACGTGAAAATGGTCAAAAACGGCCGATATCAGCATCAAATCTGTAGTTTTCGGAATCGCCGAGACCACCAGCGACGCTCCCGACGCCGTTGGAGTCCAGGTTCGGCCCCCCTCGGCATGGGAGGGTAAGAAGGGGTGCAAAGAAAATGTCCGAAATGACCAACATTACTGTCAAATCCACAGTTTTCAGGGTCGCTAAGCTGATTGGTGACTCACCCGATCACATTTGTTACCCGGGCAACGCTGGGTACCAAAAAGCTAGTATATATATAATAGCAACTGCCTATTATATAGAGCCAAATTCCAATTTTCTTGTTAAAGCATGTCTATTTGAGAGGGGATAATCTCTCACTGGATATGTAGGAAAATCCATGGAAAATTGGTGATATTTCATCCAATTCTTTGATATACAGCATTGGTCATGCCTGGCTCAAGATTCCTCATTTCTGCTGTGTAGGCTAGCAGAGGCTCAAGGCATGCTGTTGACAGAGAGCGTGTACATTGTGAGACACCCAAAATGCTCTGTATGAAAGTCCCCTAACAGAGCTACAAGGTAGTGCTTGGCTTTATCATTGTGGTACAAGGTAAAAAACAACATTCAGGATCAGAAGGAGAACAGCATACAAACCAGCCATCATCGGCCTTCATAGGAACAATGCAACACAACAGTTCTCCCACAAGCATTTTACCATTCCTGCCACCCAGCCAGGATTCCTCACATCTCTACCCACTGGCAAGGACAATGCTTCTGGCTTGAATTAAGTTTTGCCATTGACAATTTTAGAACCAAGAACGCCTCTGAAAATTTCTTCTCGTCTAGGCTGTCAATGATTTTCCAGCCTTCTTGTGCTGTCTGAAGCCACAGAAACATGTAGCAAATAAAGCCAGCAGATGGCTCTAAACGAGCATAAAGACAGGTGACAAACGCAGTCTGAGTGAAATAAAAATAAAATGGGAGCATTGCCACAGTGTTATCGTTTTCATAGTGCCACCTGGAGGTGTTGTAGGCTTACCCATGAATGCCAAAAACGTGTCATGCCCATCTGCTTATTCTCATAAAACGTATCTCATTGCAAGAGCCTAAAGATGAAATTTCCTCTATGTTCCTCACTCACAGCAGATCTATTTGTTTAGAATGTTGTCACGGGTCAAGCAGGGCTCCAAATTACTTTTTAATGCACCATAATTCCACACATTCACTATTTGGAACTACAACTCATATCCCCTGCAATAATAATTAGGGAAAACAGAGAATACTTAAGAGCGGCTAAAATATTTTTCATACAGGCTTCTTAATGGATCTATGGTGGCTCCTTTACTTCTGCTACACAGAAAATATAATTCAACACGAGGCCTTAAAGCCAGGCCAGAGGACAGGGGGCAAAAAACCCCGGGCCCAGGCTTCCAGGGAGCACTGGCCATGACAAAACAGAGTACAGCAGGCACTCGCTATCCTTGGACTTAGGACCTGCAGATTTGACTATTATGAACCCATGGATGGATCCACTGCAAGCCTCTCAGGTGCAACCAGAGCTCTCTGGGAGGCTTTCTGAGCCCCACAGAGGTTGCGCGCGACTACCCGCAGCCTCTCCAGGCTTCAGAATGACTGTTAAAAGGAAAGAATAAAACAACTTTCAGATTTTTGTCAAAACCGGAAGTTGCTTTTTTTTTCTTATAACATAACAGTCATTCTGAGGACCGCAGAGGCTGTAGGCGGTTGTGTGTGGCCTCTGCAGGGCTCAAAAGAGCCTCCAGACACACCAAAGCCCAGATCTGGTCAGGTTCGTAGGGTGGGGGCAGGCTCTAAAACCATGGATTTTAACATCCACAGTTTTCCTTATCCATGGGGGTTCCTGGAAAGGAAGTCCGGGTTCGGTCCCCCTCGGCATGGGAGGCAAGAAGGGGTGCAAAACAAAACCTCCGCCATGCCCTGCTGGAACGCATGGAGCGATTGGCACCTGACTCGGCACGTGTATGCCTTACGGTCTGGCAACAAATACTGTGGGGGTACGACACCCCTAGCACCCCTAGGGGTGGTGGTGCGAAGGGGGTGCCATGTAAAAATACTCGAAAGTGGCCGACATTGGTGTCGAATCCATAGTTTCTGGGGTCGCCGAGGCAAATGGTGGTGCTCCCGATGCCGTTTAAGTCCGGGTTTGGCACCCATCAGCATGGGGAGGTGAGAAGGGGTGCAAAATAAAATGTCCAAAATGACCAACATTAGTGTCAAATCCACAGTTTTCGGGTTCGCTGAGCTGAATTCGTTCCTTTTCGTGTCTAATAGAAGCTTGGGATAATTTGTTACCTGGCCAACATCAGGTAACAAAAAGCTAGTACAGTATAAAACAAATTACAAAATAAATTTGGGCATCTCAGCCTATCTAGGGCTGTGTTTCCACTACATCTGTAATCCATTTTCAATGTACTATCACCCCAATGCATTCTGGATACTGTAGGAAGCAGGGGGCAATCAGGCATTTTGCCCCACGCCCACTGCCACTCCTACATAGCTTCAGAACACAGGCAAGAGATTTTAAGTTTGAATCCTCCCTCTCAATAACTACACAGCAAAAGCAAGTATGTAAGGATGAAGCGAGCAGTAAACACTTAAGAACATAAGAACATAAGTAGAGCCCTGCTGGATCAGGCCAAAGGCCCAGCTAGTCCAGCTTCCTGTATCTCACAGCGGCCCACCAGGTGCATCCTGTTGCCACTCCCTTGCACCCAGTACTCTGAAGTAGCCTACAACTAATGTAAGGAGGTTAAAACCCATCATTGCCTATTATATAGCCCACGATGGGCTTTTCTTCCAGAAATCCGTCCAATCCCCTCTTAAAGGCATCTAGACCAGATGCCATCACCACCTCCTGTGGCAAAGAGTTCCAAGGTTAGCAAGAGGTCAAGAGGAGAAGCCGTTCCTTCCCAGGAGAACAAGCACAACTTTTGCTGGTGACTGCTACAAAGATCCACTATGAAAAACAGCAATACGGACCATCAACAAAAGTCACAACAAAGGGTACTCAAAAAGGTAATCTTAAAAAAAATAATGTTTATTACACACTTTTGTGTAATACTAGTGTTTATTACACACTTTTCTGGAACAAAGATGTCAAAAGACTCATTTTTTCATCACAAACCAACAATGTGGGCTAAGAATGCCCCCAAAGATGCCTAGACTGTCAAAAGTCAATTTGCAACATATGGCACCACTAAGAACTTAAGATACCTCTGCAGTTCCTGTTTCCCACTGACAAGACATGGCATCAGTGACCATCAGAAAAGGACAAAAACATCCTGACAGTTACAAGTGGCAGACACTAAAGAAAAGTAATCCAATGTAATCAATAAGAAATAATGAAATACTGTTCCCTGAAGAATAAAAAGAGATAAACCATGGCCTGCTCAAAAGTGTTTCATTTTACGCCATGGGTGTGGTGTCTTCATATTAGGGCAGCTACAGTACTTTTATATGGTTCACAAAGCTATAAAACCAGTTAGCAGTCAACTTCTTATATTGTACTAGTGTATGTTTGTTTTTTTAATTTTTAATGTGCTCTAGCTAAGAGGTCATGGTCTGTCCACTATCAAATCCTCTTCTAAGGACCAGTTCTCTAAGAGGACTTGCTCAGTCAAATACCCTCTATACATGGTGGAGAGGATCTTCAGATAGATGAATGCACAAACTTAGCCCAAGGAGTTTAAAAAAAAATCTACTTTATAATCCTCACATTGAAGTTGTGGCAAGTACACGTGATTTTTACCTGCAAAGTACTTTGCGAATTGATCACAGTGAGCCACCAAGATATTCTCCATCTATTCCTGTGGGCAAAGACCTGAAAGACCACATGCTACCTGGAACAGCTCCACTGGATGGCATTCTGCAGATGCAATGGTCACAGGGAATAAAAGTCTTTTCTGCCAACATCTCCAGAGAGGACGCTCAAAAATAGGCTCTTAGCCGTGTTCAGTTGGACTCAGCTTGATTTTCCTCCACTGTCACTCAAGTCACCTATCCAAACACTTCATCACTGGCAGTTCTACAGAAAATCACATGCTATGTTTGGGGAGAGGATGTTCAGGAGCAAGTGTTTCTACAGCCCTTCCATCCCACTGACAAGACTACCAGGGCATATGGTGCCAGGTTCCATTTCTGGTGAATCCAATTGAAGAAACTCAATTGGCAGACCTGAGACCATGAAGAGCTGCAGCCTATCTGAGTACAATACTGGAGGATAAGGCAGGTTCACTAGTCTGAAACAGACATATAAAGACCAATCACACAGGCAGAACCAACTATATGAATGCAACTACAAGTGCTCAAGAGGAGGAGAGGAAAGTTTGGAGCACCATGCAAGTCCACGCACACAGAATATTGCATATGTGCTGCTGATCTCCTCATGCAGCACCAGCAGCCAGAATTCGTAGCTGCCATGCTATCAACAGTCATGAAAATCAGCTCTTAAATACCAAGGTTCTTTGCAGTATTCAGAGAAAGTTTGGGGAAAACAAAGAGCCCTTAGCACCTTAAAAGACTAGCTCCTTGACAATTAGACAATTATTGCAGCACTAGCTCCTGAAAATTATGAGGATCTGCTTTACTAGATAAAGCCTACTTGATGCAAGTGCTCTTCAACCCTTCTCATATTTTTAGCCCACAATCTTATGTAATTCAGTGAGGTTGCAAGGCTGCAAGGTCCAAAAGGAGCCTTTTAACTTATAAGCACACTTTCTTATCAGAACAACAAACATTGAAAGTGACAAGTAATTAAACAAAAATACTTAAAATACCTTTCAGATCTTCTCCTCGCAAACTTTCATCCCCCCAACACATTTATGTTACTGAAATCATTTGGCAGCCACTTATGAAAGTCCTATACTGCTATTTTCTTCACCACATTTAAAAACGTTGCCATAGCAACTCTTATATAGCATAGAACATACAGTATGTTACTTCAGAAGCAGACATTACCTTCCAAAATAAACACAATATGAGCACAAACAATTCTTGCATTCTGTCTGTAGAATCTGAAATCATCTCCAGCAACACAAAACATTCAAAATGCTATAGAGAGCAGGGCTTGGAAACCTGCAGTCTCCAGCAAAGCCATTTTTCATGGCTCTTGGGCAGGGGTAGGCAACCTTAAACACTCGAAGAGCCATTTGGACCCGATTTCCGGAGAAAAGAAAACCTTGGGAGCCACAAAACCCTTTTGACATCTAAGAGATCCTGTGCAATGATTTATAAGTAGCTGAGTACAGAACTTCAGCTTTGGAGCAGTTTGGTTTCGCAGCAAGGATTCAGAATTGTTAAGTGTCCAAGTACAATTCCCTTTTGAAAAGGAATCTTTCATATAAATTTATATAACCGAGCAACATATTTCTTAGGAGGGGAGAGAAAAGGGAATGAAGAATCCCAAAAGGGTATTTTTCTATCTTTATTCTTTTTATCCTTCTATATATTTTTAAATATTTTCAGGTAATCAGACATTTTTACTCAGTCAATGCACTCCAGAATCTCACTTGATTTTCGGGGGGACAATGTTGTTATCAGATGGTGGGAAAAACAACATGGGACAAAATAGAAGCAAGAGAAAAAGAGCACAACAGAAAAAGAAATGTATGAATGGAGGAAAAATTGTGAAATAAATGAATAAAAGAAGTAGTTACAGGAAAGGCTGGAGAAAAAAATGGAAAGAAAAAGATAAAGTAAACCACAAAGAGAAAGAGAACATAAGGAAAGGGGCAATAGGGGCAAAAGAGAAGGGGCAATAATAATAATAATAATAATAATAATAATAATAATAATAATAATAATA
>JAJKFI010000019.1:16691258-16716240 GCA_029204185.1 Lerista edwardsae
TGAATGAATGAATGAATGAATGAATGAATGAATGAATGAATGAATGAGCTTTACTTGGATCTTTTTTGTAATCAGTATGTTATAATTCAGAACAAAAGAAAAATGTTACATTTACAAAGAAACAATCCTGATCTTAACTTGAGAAATGACTCCAGCCCATTGCTGCTTACAGAAATAAACGAGCGGGGGGGGGGGGGGGGTTGCGTGCAGCAGCCAGGAGGCATACGAATACGACTCAATTGCAGCTCTACAGAAGTAGTCCCATCTGCAGCCAGTCATTCCCCCTCCAGATAACTGTGGAGAATCAGGATGGGAGAAATGCACATCACAGCTTATAGTGTACAGGGCACTGCCTCCCTCCAGCTTGCCCATCTTCTTTTCCCCCTCCCAGGGCTTGTCCAGCCACTTATTCCTATGTGAAGAAGTCCCTCCTCGATCCCTTGGACTCTTCCTCAATCAATCAATCAATCAATCAATCAATCAACCAGTATTTATATACCGCTTTTCAACACGAAGTTCACAAAGCAGTTTACAGGCAAATAGTAATAATAAAGTAAAATGGCTCTCTGTCCAAAAGGGCTCACAATCTAAAAAAAATGCAGAACACCACCAGCAACAGCCACTAGAAAAAACACTGCGCAGGGGTGAATAGGGACAATTACTCTCCCCCCTGCTAAATATAAGAGGACACCACTTGAAAAAATGTCTCTTGCCCAATTAGCAGCAGTTGCCCAGTCTTCTTTGTCCCTTCCTTTATCCAGAGAAAAGAAATCAGGGTATCCGCATCCATCCTTCGACTAATCACTGTCTGGTCCGAGATGGGCAAGAGAGCTCGCTCCCTCCCTGATATATATATTCTGGCTACACCTTCGTGTACATGTTGTGCTGGCTACACTTTTCTTTTGAAATCTTTCGCACAACGTGGAAGTGGCCAAAAAAAAAAAAAAAAAGCAAGAAAGCACACCGAAGCACGAAGACTTTCACAGGGAAAAGACGTGAGTTTTTGTGACTCAGGTTTTTCAGAGTCATGATTCATTTCCAAGTCAGTGAACCCGAGTCTTGAGTCACAACCGAGTCATTGACACGCATGACTCAAATGTACACAATTCATTGAAAAACGCATATTTTCGTGACTCAGACTCAAATCACATGACTTGAGTTCGTATATCTGGTTGCTTGTGTAATTTGTCATTCTTTAGGATTTAGCTTCCTCTCCATTCAAATCTCCAAATAGGAAACAACACATCTAGCCCACACATACACATGGTGCAAACACTGCCACTTCTCAAACTGTAACTGCTATGGCATAGTTTGAACTTTTAATACATTTTGGGACAATTAGGAATTCAGAGCGTAATATCGCCTTAACTGCTGCAGACAAAGGCTTGTTTCTGAAACAACATCTTACCTCCTGGGAAAACTCATGTAGAGAAGCAATAAGGTCTGGAGCCTACCTAGTGTAGGGGAACAAAGGGGTCAGGAAGAAAAGAGATAATTTTATTTTGGGCATTATTCACTTAATGTATAGGGAATTTGTTTCCCTTTACACATGTAGATAGTTCATTTGCTTACACAGACAGGATCTTACAACTTTTATTATTCATTTTTTTACTTCTAATAGCTCCCCTCTGTGGAAAATAAAAATATTACAAGTGGCACATTAGATATTTCCTTGGTATTAATTTTTTTTAACTAGACTCTTCCTCTGCACAGAAGTTGTATTACAATTACAATTACAAAACCTTTATTGGCATTCATCACAATAATGACAATAATGACAATACTTAAAACAATCACTACTCAGGATTAAAACAACTTGTTACATCTAATAAGATCAGAAGGCATCCTCTTAAGGATTACCTTTTCAGTCGAGTCATATTTGTTCTCACAATTAAATCTAAAAATAAGGCAAGTTGGTTCAGTGAAAAGGCATCCTTCATATCAAAAAGAAACTTCTGCAATTCTGCAAGATCAGTTGACTTATAGTTCCGAGTAATTGGGTCCAAAAATTTAGATCTACCTTCTGCATGCCGCGGACATATAAATAGAAGATGTTCTAAAGATTCCACTTCACCCAAGGAGCAGGGACAAGTGCGTTCCTGAGGGAGCAATCCCTCATATCTACCCCAAAGCACAGCAGATGGGATCACATTACAGCGTGCCAGTGTCATTGCTCTACGACTTCTAGCACACTCCACTAGCTGTAAATAGGAGGGCATTGTCCCTGCAGAAGCTTCAATCTGCAGAGAAAGTGGCGAACAAATTTTATTGGCTTCCAGTAATAGATTTTGGTCATGAATGGCCAGGAGTCTGCCTTTAACAGTTCTAAAAGCCTCCGCAAATGGGAGAGCGCCTAGTAAATCAGATGATAGACCAATTTGGATGATCTTACACTGCCAAGGAAGATCTGAAAAATACGGGTCAGTAATAAGATGTGCAATTAGGCTGTTAGGGGCAGCAGAATAGTAAATTTTTAGCCAGTATTTCAATACCCGGATCCATGCCAGGGTATCCAACTTACGCTGTCCGGTTTCCAGACACAGCACAGAATATGTAACGCAACTCGGCAGTCCTAGAATTTTCCTTAGAAATGACGCTTGGATAACTTCAATAGAATGATTAAAGGCAGAGATCCACAGCAGAATCCCATATAATAACTGTGCAATACTTTTGAATCTAAAAACTTTAAGGGCTGCTGGAATAAAGGAGCCCCCCTTATTATAGAAGAAGCGGATAATGGCTTGTGAAGATAAGGCCGCTGCTCGAACAGAATTTCGGTGCTTAACCCAAGATAAGTTGTATGAGAAATGAAGACCTAGGTATTTAAAAGACTTAACCTGCTCAATCCTATGATTGTTGAAATGCCATGTTTGAGGTCTCCAGGATCTAGAGAAAACCATTATTTTTGATTTATCAAAATTTAGCTGAAGATTGTTATTTGCTATATATTCCAGGCATTTACCAATTGCTCTTTTCAAGCCGATACGAGTGCGAGCCAAAATTACTGCATCGTCCGCATACAATAATAAAGGAACATGTTGCATTCCCAATTTGGGAGGATGGCAATCTACTTTAGCGAGATGCTGTGCCAAATCATTAATGAACAGGTTAAACAAAGTTGTATATCAAGTATGAACATCTTTCATAAAGTCAATAGCCATGATCCCAAGAATTGCACACATAGAACACATGAGGAGTTCAGCATTAGTTCATAGCTGACAATGGGAAATCAAACAACCAAGACTTACAAGTATAAAGATGGGGTAGATCAAGCATATAATAATATTTAACATTTCTATAGAGCAGTGGTTCTCAAAGGTTTTGGCCCCGAGATCCACTTTTTAGAACGACAATCTGTCTGAGACCCACCGAAAGTGATATGGTCAGAAGTGCTATCATTGTGACTCCAGAGCCTGCTGCTTTCCTGAAAATGCAGCAATACGTTGGGTTATTTCTTAGACATTTTCCCATAGCAAAGTCAATCAGAAAGAAAAAAGTTTATTTACAACCTAGACACAAGCAAAACCACCATACAGCCCTCCCACTTTCCAGCATCCCATCTTCCCATATTTTCAATATGGCTGCCCTAGGTACATCTTGATCCATCTAAAA
The DNA here is from genome assembly GCA_029204185.1 of Lerista edwardsae. Classification (NCBI taxonomy): domain Eukaryota; kingdom Metazoa; phylum Chordata; class Lepidosauria; order Squamata; family Scincidae; genus Lerista; species Lerista edwardsae. The sequence goes on from JAJKFI010000019.1 coordinate 16,694,871, forward strand.
TGGCCTTGTGCCCCATTGGTGGGTCCCAACCCACAGTTTAGGAAACACTGCTATAGAGCTTTCTGAGCATGCACATCACATCACAGGGAAAGACAAAATCCCCTCTTGGCTTTCACTTTCACCTTCATTCTTCATTGTCCCTGATTCATGTTCTCATTTAACTCTATCTTTACTGTAAAGTACTAGAGTTGTTTCCAGTCATACTTTCCCCCTACTGATATATTTTATTTTATTTTTATTTTATCTCATGCTCCCTTTAGAAAACTCAAAGTCTTGCACCCCAAATACAGATAATCTACAGTTATGCAGCATAATCACAGAATCAGATGCTCTCAGAATGATCAAAGAAGGACAGGGACAACTGTCCCTACCTTAACGCAATGAACAAGCCCAGCTAAAAGTATGTCAATAGAACAGGGTAATATAACTGATGTAAACCAGAGTGGTTCAAGGCCAGTTGAGACGCTCTAAAATCCTCCATGCAGAGATCCCCAAGGATGCAGCCAATTAGAGGAAGTTAGTAGCATCTTAACTAGGACGCCACACTGTCAAGCCCTACTTTCCAGTGGTGATTCATACAAGAGGTGATAATATTAATATTACTAATACTATAATAGTAATACTAAATTTACGTGCATGCCACCAGTAAGTGGCACTTGTCAGGATGGCATGCCAGGTCAGATGCATCAAAGGGATTAAGAATGGCTGAACTTGGCATATCTCAGAATATACTACACAGGCTAGAGATACAGTTCTACCCACAGAACAGAAGGAAAGTCAAAAAGCTTAGTAACTTCTGCTATAAATAATTATGTAGTACAAATAGAATGCTGTTGTGCTCCCTGCAGAAGAAACTTGCTGGTCACTTGTTAATTGACTATAATTAAGGGACTATAATTCAGTGACTATAAGGGACTATAATTCAGTGAAAGGCACCCATGTTGCATGCAGAAAGTCCCAGGCTCGATTCCTGACATTTTCAGGAAGGGCTGAGAAAGACCTTTTTCTGCCTGACATCCTGGAGATCCACTACCAGTCATACTGAGCTAGATGGACCAACAGTCTGAGCTCAGTATAAGGAAGACTCCCATGTTTACTTATGTAGTACTTGATGGACACTTATCCTTACTTCCTGGAATGAAAAGGTCTCCCACTGAAATGTGAATATACTTGTCCTTTGGGAATCAGTTTTAAGGCAATTTTGCAATGAGAGAAAACATTGTGCCTCTAAAAACTTTGAAGAAATATGTTTGTGAGACTTGCAAGAGAAACACATTTATTTTCCAAGCCCTTCTTTCCCCAATTTCTTATCCTCTTACATCTACTAAACAAAGCCACACAGGGTTTTTCACTGTTGTTGCTGAGGCAGTACAGACCCTAAAATAGTGATGGGGAATCTATGACACGTGTGTCAAAGGTGGCACGCCACAACATTTTGGGCGACACACCAGCATTCATCAACACCCAACAACAACTGAGGGTTTTTTGTAATGATCTGATGTTGTAATGCATAGCCCCACACATGATTGAACTGTTTTGTTTTTTTACTAAATGAATATTTAAATAATTGTTTCTCTTTTTGGGGGGAAGGGAGTGACACACCAGAAGAGTCAAGTTAAGCATTTTTGAGAAGGCAAACGCAAAAGGTTCGCCATCACTGCCCTAAAACAACTTCTGAAAATATGCCCTTTGTGAGCATTTTTACAGAGAGAGAGAGAGAGAGAGAGAGAGAGAGAGAGAGAGAGAGAGAGAGAGAGAGAGAGAGAGAGAGAGAGAGAGAGAGAGAGAGAGAGCGCAAGCACACACTGGCATCTTTCAAAAATAAGGTCTGAAACATAAAATTGAGGCTTCGTGAAAAGGGCACAGGCTAGGCAGACCAAGACTTGTTGGAAATTCAGACCAAACCAATGCCATGTTTGTGTTTAACCAACCGGCTTCACCGAGAGTTTGTCAAAGTACCACCTACAGATAAATTAATGAGAAAGAAACTGAGAAAAAAACTTCTCATTGGTATTATGAAGGAATGATTTATTGACTAACACAGGTTATTAGTTTCAGTCATTTTTTATTTTGAAGAAAACTAATTTTTGACATCTCAATCTCTAACTTTCCAGATGAAGGTGTCTTCTAAAATTTCACATCCAATTCACATTTTTGGTTTTCTTTCTTTTTATTTCAAGCCATGCAGTTGGCTGGTTGGTTTGTGGGGGAGGGGGTTAGTTAAGTGCAACGTAACACATTTTTAAAGGGATCCATCTTACATTCTCAAATCATATTTATTATTCAACACATTATTAAAGCAGAGCAAAGAGGCTCAGAGTTAGGACCAATCTCAAAATAAGCTTCATACATACATAGAACACCTTGTAATAAGTTTCATGTGAATTCAAGATAACAATGTCAATAGCAAATGGAGTCCAGAAGCTTTCACCTTAGGCAGAGGTGGTGGATCAGTGAGAAACCATCCTTCCTTCTGTAAGCCTCCCATTCCCCAACACCTCTTGGAATCCCAGTAGATCCAGCTGTCAAGCTATGTCAGAAGCATCATCAGATATTGCCAGAAGCATCAGCAGATATTGCCATTGCCTGTGGTGCAGTGGATGTCTCAGCTCTGGAAAAGTGTGGGGAACAGTGATAGTAGCATGGAACCAGATGTACACAGTGCTTCAGAATGCACCAATAGCACCACTTCAGTGGACATAGTGATAAGGATTGGGATGAAATATGTGTCAACTGCATACTCCTCACAGCAAGCTTTTGGCAGTGAATCTGAGTAGTTTCCCCAGAAGAAAAAGATACCCATCTGCATATGGTTGCACACACAACCTAACAGTCGAGCAATTCAGTACCAAATCAAGAATCTCAAAAGCTAGCTCAGAATACATCCTTGCACTCCTGATGTGACCTAGCCCAAGGCAAACCTTAGTGCTCAGTGGCTTTGTCCATCATAGGTAGCAAAGTTAAAGGATGATTAACACTAGAGAAAACTCAAACAGCAGGAAGAAGGAAGAAGTTGGTGTTTTACAAAAATGCTGAAAGAATAACGCGGAATAGAAACAGTTATGATATCATGAAAGTCAGTGAAACCCATATGAAAATCACTGTGAATAACTGAATATCAGAGCAACAAATGCACAGGCATATGCAAATTCTTTTTCTCCCTCCTTCACAGGCTCAGCGCCATGTTATAAAACTGAAAGAAAGTATAACGAAGAATAATTTAACCAGCATATGACAATACTACAAATATGCCCTCGAGAACACAACAGCTGCTTCCGTCCACACCGTTCCATGATTCTGCAGGTATTCTGTTCAAACTCATTAGCTTGCTACTACAGTTTCAGACTATTATTAAGGATGCCAGATGGCTATGTTTTTATATCCTCTTCAAATTGCTCATTTATCCTGAAGATTCATAAAAGACAAGGAAAAGACTCAAACAAATTTCTGTAATGCAGAACAGAATGTAAACAGAAGACTACTCCTGCCCCTGGAGTACCAAAAGTCCAGAGACTCAAGGATTTGAACATTTGTTCTCACTGTCTAGAACTGCACTGAGTGACTGGAAATTTTTACAGCTGGGATTCAGCCCACAGTAGAATCATTTAACTTCCTCTGCAGGAGGATGCAACTAAGGCAGCTAAGCATATTAGTTCCAACTAGTATTCACAATTTTTACAGCTCTTCAATGCTGCTATTACAAGCAGACTATAATTTGCATTCAGATTTGTTATTATCTACAAAGGAAAATGCTCACTGAATGCTTGGAATGCATGTGCATACATGGCCAAACAGACAGACTCTAGCTGGGTGTGTGGGTTAGGGCCAACTCTTATCTACCTTCACTATTTCAAAGTGACTTGCCATACCTTCCTTTCTCTTGACCTGCTTCTTCCAGTTCTTCCTTAGGGACCCCTGCTTCCAGTCCTCCTGGACAAGGAACAGCTTCTTTTCTCCTCCTTTCTCCATTCCTAGGCAATTCCTTCCTTTATCCCCTCCTTCCCCACCACTATTAATAGTCTTTTCTCTACCCTTACTGTAGGCCAATAGTATAGATCCTTTAATGGCATATAACAAACATTATACACACATACACATTAAATCAGCCAGGACATAGTTCGGCTTCTCGGATGCGAAGCTCAGTTAACTGATACAGGAAGGTTGCCACCCTTTCAGTTATTTCAACTAAGAATTCAGAGATAACATAGCTTTGCCACATCAAAAAATCCCTGTCTTGTACTCAGAATAGGTTCCAGGTATCTTTGGCAGATCTCAACACAGAAGGGGCAGTAGAAGAGAGAAAGGGCAATAGTCTCATTATGCCCCTGTCTGCAAGGGCAGCATCTATCTGCATGGGGTATCTTATGGAATTTCCCATACAAGGTAGCGGATGGCAAGGCATCAAACCTGGCTAGAGAAAAAGCTCTCAAACCTACCTACCCACCTGCATTTTCCTCCTTTGCAGTTCCTAAAGCAGCCATTTTCAATCACTATGTCATGGCACATTGGTGTACTGCAAATAGTCCTTGGGTGTGCCACGGGAATTTGGGAGAGGGTCACTTATCAGTAGGGCCATTGAGGGATATGAGCCCCTATTGGCAATGCAGTGTGCCTTGTCAACTTTCAAAAAACTGATGGTATGCCTTGACAATTTTAGCAGCTTATCAGTATGCCGTGAGATGAAAAAGTTTGAAAAGGAAGGGAATTAGGGCATGTGTGCTTTCTTTCAGATGAGAGATACCAAGTTAGACTACTGGTGCTTCTAGTCCAGCTTCTTCTACTCTGACTAGCAGTGGATCTCAAAGCTTCAACCAGCTCTGTTGAAGCAACCAGCAACCAACCAGCAACCAGTTCCAGAACAGAGCTGGTTATTATTTTTATTTTTTGATAAAAATCTCTTAAATAGAGTGGCTAAAATAAAGTATTAGCAATTTTAATTTGAAAACCCTCCCATTCAGGTTTGAGGGGGGGGGGGAAACCCTTGACCCATGGGTTTGGTTCCCATGAATTTGACCTAATGTGAGTTTCAAACCTATGTGGGAGGACCCACAGAGGACCTTCTGAATGCAACCAGTGATCACATCCAGGAGGTCATCTGAGTTGCTCTGACAGGCACTTCCAGGTTTTGCAAAGAAGTTCCTACTAAAAGGCTCCAGCAGGCATTCTGAATCATGGGAAAGTCACATGTGACCTCCCTGCATCTCAGAAAACAGGTCAGACTGCGGATTTCATTATCTGCAGTTTTCTGCGTCCACATGGGTTCCGAGAAGGTTCAAGGACCGACCTGCACTTATTTGGAAGTAAGTTCAATTTAAATCAAGATTAATCCCCAGCAAATGTACTTACTAAAAGTATTCCCTCTTTTTGAAGGAACCTTTCAGCTTGGGAAGGAAGGATTTCCAGAAACTGCCAAAAAATAAAATACGTTAGTTTTGGGATGTACATACATTGGGAAGAATCACAGAAGCGTAAACGGCTTTTCAAAATTGCTTGATATTCAATTATGTGAGTCAGTACCTTGCTGACATTATTACTGTCCTGTATTTTTCAGTAAGTAGTATATACTGAAGTCATATATGATTTTCTTCCATTATTGACTTGTATTCCACAGCCTCATAGAACACTAGAGTTGGAAGGAACTTGGAGGTCATCTAGTCCAGTGCTCAGTGCAGGCAACTACTACAGCATCTATGATGAGTAGCTGTCCACCCTCTGCTTGGAAAGCCTCCAACAGGGAGTGCCTATTACTGCATGAGGTAGACTGTTTCAGTGCCAGGCAGCTCCTACAGTTTGGAAATTCTTCCTCATGACTAGCCTAAAGCTACTTCCCTATAGATTTAACCCAATGGTACTAGCCTTGCCCTCAGGAGCCACAGAGAGTAAGTCTGTCCCTTCTTCTGTCTGACAGCTATTCAGATACTTGAAGGTGGCTATCCTATCTCCCCTCATTTTCTTTTCTCCAGGCTAAACAGACCAAACTCTCATAACTGTCCCTCATATGACTTGGTTCCAGATCCTATATCATCAATGTCCTTCTTAAGATGTGGTGCCCAAAACTGAACACAGTGTTTCAAGTCACTGTCATGATTCTGCCAATAATAGAGCCACTATACCACATTGTACTATATTGGAAAACATGATTTTGAGTTAATCTCAAGCGTAATTGGAAACACATAAATACATACACACCTATCTCACCAAAAAAACTAATTCCCTTGCTATGCGTTGGGAACCTGACTCAGAGTTGGGTGAGCCAGACTTGCCCATTCCAGTTCCTTCAGAGCAAGGAAGAAGACCCCTTGCAAAAGGAGCAAGGACATCAGAAGACGCAGCACCACTGGGGCTGCTGATTAAGACCAATCAGCTAAAGAAAAACATGTAAGAGGGCAGAAGGTTGAAAACTGCTTTCAGACTGAGGAAGAGGACGGGCAAGAAAGAATCCACTGCCCTCTCCATGTCTGAGGAACTGAGATGGAAGAAAAAGAGGACACTAGAAGATGGCAACAGCCAAGCAAGGCCACACTTGGCACACACTATGCAAGTCTATGCAGGTGTTTAAACAAAAATGTTACATCTCATGCAAATAGAGAAACAGCTTTGGAAGAACAGCTTACTATTTCCATTGTTAATTAGTTAGTAAATTATTTCTCATTTACATAAAAGATAGATTTATATTATTGGGGCAAAAGAGAAAAAGTATAGACAGAATTATTTATTTCATTACATTTTAATTCTACCCTTCCCTTAATTCTAAGAAGCTCAGGCATTAGAAAATATGATACACTAAGGGCCCAAACCTATCCAACTCTCCAATGTCTATGCAGCCACAATGCTGCCTGGAGGTAAGACAATAAACCTTAAGGAGGCCTCTGTGTGCACTACAAAATGCGGTGCACACCCTGTTGGGATGGCTGCATCAGCAATGGAAAATTGGATAAGATTGGGCCCTAAGTCAGTGATGGCGAACCTATGACACACATGTCATAGGTGACACATCACGATGTTTTGGGTGACATGCCAGTGTTCAACAATACTCAATAACTGAGTTTTTTTTTTTAAAACCCTCAGATTTCATTTTTGTAATGATTTGACATTTATGTAATGCATAGTCCCACACATCATTAGACTGTCAGTCAGTCAGGATTCCTTTATTGACATAAGCAAGAAATACAAACCTAAAATATATTTAAAAAACAAAACAGATTGGACTCCAGTTAAAAAAAATGGGGGGAGTGACACCCCAGCATAGTCAAATTAGGCATTTTTGACACAGCGAGACCAAAAGGTTTGCTATCACTGCCAAGTTGCGTCCTGGTTTGGTCCCAGAGGTTTGTCAGGAAATCAGAATGGACGTAAGTTGAAACAGCCGGCTTTTGCTGCCTCAACACTATCATACCTGGGCAAAAATACCAGAATTGATGAACTGCACCTGTGCAAAAGTAATGAAGTAGCCATTTATACATTCAGATGCCCATAACTCAGGGACCCACTGTACTCTGCCTTTTACAACCTGCTCAATTGCAGCAGAGCAACACAGAGAGAAAATGACCGGCCCAAGGCCTCCAAGTTAGCTTCATATCCAAAAGGTTAATTGAATCCTACCTGTAAGTAAGTTCTACAGAACTCAGTAGGATTTACGGTACTTATGAGCATACATGCATAGACCTGTGCTGTGAATTACTACAATACACTGGGGCTTCTGGAATATCAAGGGAAAAGTGAATACGTCTTCTTAATACATGAATAGATCAAAATGCGATTTATGTTAGTGTTGCCAACTTACCAGGTTGCCAGCTTACCAAAGCACAGCCATACTGCATAGTAACTTGTCTATGGCTGCGAAAATATGTAACTGTTTTCCATCTTTGCTCTCATTGTTCTCACATAGGCCTCACTTGTAATGTTCTCAATTCAATGTTGCTAACGTTCACAATTCAGGGCTGTTGGCCCTGTACAATAGATAAGAAACTGGCTCTTGCTAGCAGAGCCCCTCCTTTATCAGAATATCACAGCATATTCACAAGGCCCAGTTAGCTTAGAACATCTCATGCTCCAGCCCCTATGATGTAATTTCTAACCAAGCAGGAACTTGGGGGAAGGAATAGGAAGGGGGAGTATAAAAGTGCTTGTAATGTATATTTTTTTGCCTTTCTCCCTGAGATTGGTCCGCCTGCGCAGGTGTAAATAAACATGAACCTAATACTCTCTCGTTTGGTTGTTTGCCTTTTTAAATGCAATCCCCACCACAGAAACCATACTTTGCCTATTTTCGGCAACATTAGCAAGGCTGTCAAAAATAAGATTTGTATCTATACATTTGGATTCAATAACCCAAGGCAATTCTTTTTTTGGAAATAATACAAGAAATTCAGGATATCAATTAGGTTTTTACGTGGACTTTTCTCCAAAAATAATATTAATCTAATATACAAGGGAAAAGAATGCTGCCAGATGAAATAGGACACATGATTTCACCATCTTATGCTCAGTGCTTATACTCTTGATGGAAAAGCAGGCATACTTGATGTTTCCAGAGCTGCCAAAAAATAAATTAGTGGTTATTTTTTAATGGCTCATTTATATTCCAAACTTCCCCAAACAGGATAGGCCACACTAATATAGAAAGAAACCTATTTTTGTACTGACTTTATTATACAAAATTCTACTTCACAATATAAACACTAACCTGGACTCGGGCAAGAATCTTCAGCAGTTTATCGCTCTATAAGCCATTGGGAGCATTGACATAAAACACCTGTAGAGAGGGAAAAGAGAGAAACAAACAACCATAGCATAATAAGGAAAATCATTATTACACCGTGTAGTTATTTATTCTTGTTTAAAGCCAGGAAGTGGGACAAGAACAAAGGCCTTTTTTACAGAAACGGCATCACTGTTTTGTCACATAATTTTTAGAGGCATCCTAGGCCAAGACTTTTGTTGGATTCTTGACTGGGATTGCGCTAACAAATTTGATATGTTTTAATAAAATAAATTTTAGCAATATGAACAGATTGGGTTCAAAGAATTTCTTCAGTTAAGTCAGACACAACTCTCATGTTTGACTGGAGCCATGTTTTAGTTCACTGTTTATTTTTTTAATGATTTTTTTAATGGTATAAGCTGCCTAAGCAGGGCAGATATTTAATAAATAATAAATAATAAAGCAATTTAAAAATAATATTGCTGCTGCTAATTCACACTGCTGCAAAGCTCCAAGGTTCAAAATGTAACCCTGACAGCATTATGACTGTGTTTGACTGGATTTTTAAGAAATGACGTGATGTTGGAGAAGAATTTTCACATGCTGCAGAATATATAACATTTTAGTCCAGAAGTACAGTCTGGGAGTCTGCCAAGCATATGACTCCAGCAACAGGGTGGCAACGTCTTTGTATGACACTGCCTCTTGCTTCACAGGGTGCAATCCTATTCCTAGGAGTAAGTCCCACGGAACACAATAGGACTCCTTACATTTGCAAGCCCAACCCTCAAGCTGAGGATGTGGCTCACATCGAGCTGAGGGTGGCATGGAAGTTTCAGGGTCACTTTCACCCCATCTGCCTCCCTCCAGCTCACCACAGAGCCACATCAATCCACTTCCACCCCATTCACCTTGCTCTTTCCTCATGCTCTCCCATTAAACAAATCAGGATGTTCACTAAGGTGTTTTGGGGGGTGTTTTTTTTGTTTTGTTTTGTTTTGAGGAATAGGCAGCAGCAATTCATTTTGCTACCTGTGCTTCTTTCTGAGAGCTCCCAGCATGACCAACATTTCCTGTTGTGTCAAAAAGGATTGCAGAGGAAGGAGCAAGGAATTTAGGAAGAAGCAAAATCCTTCTGGCAGGGTTGGGGGGGGGGTGTTTGCACAATGGATCCAGTTGCACCATCCCTGCCAATCTTATGCATATTTAACCAAAAGCAAGTCCCACTGAACAGGAAGACTCAAGTTCAAATCCCCAATGAGCTATGAACCTCACTCAAGTCAGCCACTCTCAGTTAACCTACTGCAGCTTTGTCCTTATAAAAGAGAGATGGGGCATGTGTGCTGCCTGCCCTCAACTTGGAGGAACAATAATTTGTTCAATGGTATTTATTCCAGGGTACATCTGTATGGCATTGCAGCCTGGTAACATGATGATAATGATATATTATTGAATAATACAGTGTTATAACATTTAGCTATCCAAATATATTGTAACTGCTTAATTACATTGCAGAGGTTTATTTTCTAATAAAAAAGTTTATTTTGTTTCTCTATGGTAAACACTGAAGTCTGTGTACTGAACAGGATCCAAGAGGTGTTTTAGACATACCAGAGCTTGGTTACATCCATTAAACTTTTTGACAAGTTTCCCCTCCCACCGCACGTTGGGCATAAGTGGTGAAAACTCTGACTACATCCCCTTTGTACACTAGCAGGCTCTTTCATGGGTTATGCTTAATGCACACTAGGGACAGGAGCGTGTGACAGCAGTTCTGTACTGTAACTTGAGAGGAATTCTACTAGACAGCACTCACTATCTTGTGCCCCATGGGGACACAACATCATCGACCAGCTTCAGGAATAAGCAAGTAGTGTCTTTTCAGGCACTTAACTTCTTACTTGAAGGTGTGGCGACATTTAAAGCGAGAGAGTCGCCTTGAATCCCTTTTTATTGAGGGAAAACGGGGGTAGAAGTCTTTTAAATACATAAAAGCGTAACTTCTGGACAATGTTAATGTGTGTGAATGTGGCGGGGGGGGGGCGATTCCCAAGGGCTTGAAAAGGCACGTGGGATTCCGACAGAATGTCCTGGGATCGCAACTGCCTAAGCCCATGTTTCCAGACACAGGCTCTGCGGGCTTTGGAATCCTCTGACCCTAACCGTGTGTAGTTGCCGGAGCCAGGCCTAAGGGCGAGGCGGGGGAAGGGCCTATTACGAGGGCTTCATGTAGCCCCTTTCCAGGCGACGCCTTCCTTCCAAAAAGCAAGGGCCGCCCCCCGCCGCGCTGCTCGGCCGCAGAGCCCAAACTAACCCGGCCGTTGCTGCAGACTCACCTTGTCCCGTCTGCTCCGCTCCGCTCCGCTCTCCAGAGCCGGCTCGCGCGCTGGGCACTGCAGCTGCCCGGGCCGCGCCTGACACGTTCTGCAGGCAGCGCGGGTCAGCTCGAGCCGCTCAGGCAGCCGGTGACCTTACAGCAGCCCCGCAGAGCCCCGGCTCGCGCCTCCCCGCCGAGCAGCTTCGGAACTTCGCGTCCCTTCGGCCACTTCCGGAATCAGGCTCCGCGCAGGACTGCAAAGTCACAGGGGCCTCGCGGTGGAGGCCCGGCAGCGTGCTTGCAATATGGCAGCGTCCAGGCGGGCTCAAGTGTTGCGGCTTTACCGTGCTCTGCTGCGGGAGAGCCAGGGCTTCACTGCCTATGGATACAGGTAGGGAAGGGTCGCGCTTGGGGCGTCTCCAGCCCTGTGTGCTTGGATGCAAGCGACGCGCTTCCATCCACACTGAATATGCGCAGCAGGCTTGACACAAATGCACTCGGAGGTTGCTCTTCGTCGCGCGCGCGATTAATTTAAGGGTTACTTTTGGCCCTTGGCTAGTATCGGGGTTTTAGCTTTCTTTAAAAAAAATAAAAAAATTCTCACTTTAATATCGCGGTTGAAGGACATCAGTTGTTTCATGCGGCCCTAAACAATGCATGCTATGGAATAAGCTCTGTTGAGTGGTAGTATAGTCAAATATCTAACCTTCTTGGTGGTAGTGTAAGTAAACATACATGGCACATGCGCTGTTGTGCCTGTAACGGAATAAAGCTATAGCCGGCCTAGAGCTAATTTGGAAGACAGGATAGACATTTCTGAGTTTGGGTTGCTTCTGAGATACAGTAATACATACAGTGCTAGTTCTCTCTTAGAACTATGCAGTCCTGGGAAGGAATGTGTATAAATGTGATTCACCCGCACCAGTTTTCCTTTAAAACGGTGTGCTGCTTGAAACTTAGCAAAGTGCTGAATTCCAGTGCGAACGTGATATTTTGTTGTTTCTTTGCTCCCCTCAGTTTCTGAATTGCTTTTGTTTTTGTTAGCTTTTTTTTATGCATACAGCAGGTGGTGGTGGTGAAGTATCCTTCAAAATGGGAGTTAAGACCATTGAACTGCAAATGGAAAGCAATGGCAGGAGTTTGGAATCAGAAATGGTTTTCAGTGACGTTCCTGCAGGGGAGGGAATGCTAAGTTTTGAAGGAGCCTGAGCTCCTGTGTAACACAGCTCCTCCCCGCCCAAATTGATCCCACCCACTCACCCCCCACCACGCTCGGCAAAAGTTTTCCGCCTTAGGGCGCGTGCACAAGGACGCGCTGAAGGAGGACTACACCGAATAGAAGGAAGGCGTTAGGTCAGGCAGGTTCTGCACTACTCCCTCGTCTCGCGCGCGCATTTAAGCAGTGCACTGAGTGCCGGGAGTCCCCGGCAAAACTTTAGCAGAAAGCAAGTGATCAACGTAGCTGTCTTCGAGCCTGGTTACTGTAAAGAATGCTGGGAGAGCATTATGGGTGCAGGGAGTGGGTGGCGATGGGGATCAGATAGGGTCCTGGGAGGGGGGAGGGAATGAGAGTAGGGTCCCCAGTTTCATGATTTATTTACATATATATTGGGGTCATGGCCCCAAAAAGGTTGAAAACGACCGGTCTAGCAAACACAGGAATGCCATGTGCGGGAAGCATCTGTTGGGAGAAGGGTTAATCATTCTCTTCCCCCACCTCCCCTCCTTCACTGTAAAGTGCCCTCCTCTTGCAGGAGAGAAGAGGTCATCATGCTGTTGTTCCTACAGCTGCAGTGTAATGTGTATATTTTGGCCCACGTCCCTATTCCAGATCTGAAAACAATACAGCAAGACTTCTAGAGTGGTCGCCTGATTAAAATGAATTTTATTCAAGAACGTCTTTAATAAACTGAGTATGACTAAAAAAATTAGTGTTGGAGAAAGAAGAATGCTTTTAGGAGGCATTCTCCCCAGTGTAAGAATGAAGCTATAATGCTTCTGAGATATTGCTTACCACTCACAGTTTTGCTGAGTGCTTAGTTGATCTTTGTCTGTTTCCCAATTGACTGAGAACCTAACTATAAAATGCAGAGGACCCTGCTAACAGGACAAAGAGGCACCTTTCAAACCACCTTTTGGCAGAGGTACAGGAGGAGAATAACAGCTCTCTATTCATCCCAGTATGAGCCTCTGAGGGCCAATTCTGATCCAACTTTCCAGCACTGTGGCAGCCTCAGTGCTGCTCCAAGAGAACAAATGTGCCCTTTACTTACTTTGAGAAGTATTCTGTGACTGCCCCCCACTGCATGATGCAGCACACACTCCACTGGCACAGTTGCATTGGTGCAGGAAAGTTGGATAGGATTTGTCCCTGGGTGACTTTTGCAGGCATCTCCCTGTATTTTCAGATTGTAAGTTCCTTGCAGGCAGCGAACTATTTTTTCATTTTATTTCCCTTTTAAGTAAACTGTTTTGAGAATTTTGAGGGGTTTAAAATAGTACAGCAAGATTCTTAATAATAATAGCTAATATTAGTATCCCATAGCTTTTTGGCCACATGGACAATCTACAGTTATGCATATGCTAATTTCATGGGGGGGTTCAAAGTTTATCTTATGTACTATGTGGGAAGGGAAACTGGATGCCCTATGACTGCATTTTCCTGAGAATAAGACCCATTGAACACAGTGGGGCATATTTTTAAGTAAACATGCATAGGATAGTTCTGTAATGTATTTATTGTGGCATAAATGCTTAAGGCTGGTTTGGCTTCTTGCTTCCCTTGCGCAACGCACAATGAGTGCGTGGCACTGCTTCTTCGGGGGGGGGGGGTGCGAGAGCGTGTGCGCGAGGCTGGAATAGACCAAAGGGCTTATTTGGGTCAGTGCAAATGCCCTCAAGGCTGCAATTAATTGTCTGCATGCTTTGAACCCCCTGATGGGGTCGACTCCCCTTGAACTCGTTGGAGCTTCTGTGTAGACACGCATCGGATTTGGGGAGGGGTGAGGTTAAGCTTTAGGGTTCACTGGAATTGTTTGGGCTGGATGGTAAAAGTTGTGTGAGTAAAAAAACCCTCTCAATAAGTCCCCCCACACACACACACACACTCAGTCTGGAATAGCCAGCATTACTGCCTGATAATGCACTGATGACTTTTGGTGGACTGCAGTTCCTCACTTGGTTCTGTCCAAACGAGCATAGGGCAGGAACAGTGCTGTGTAATTAAGGATGCAATCCAGGTGTTTTGATAGGGGCACAATTTCATGCCCCTTGCCATGGGCGCCATTTTCCCTAGATACGCCTCTGCCTCCCCCTAGTCTTCACAGCCATTCATGACTCCAAGAGCAAAGCCTCCAAGCTATGAATGGCTCTGAAAGCAAGGGGGAGGAGCTGTGTTACACAGGAGCTCAGGCTCCTGCAAAATTTAGCATTTTGGCCTTCCCCCCCCCCGCCATGGAATACCACTAATGGTTATAAAATACTAGCTTGTCCTGTATCCCAAGCTTCTATTAGACAGGAAAAGGAATGAATTCTATCTACAGTGTAAAAGCGAAGTAATTTTATGTAAAGGTAAGTACAGTATAAAAATTGTAAAGTAAAATCTTTTACAAATTCACTATAATATTAATGTAACGGAAGACTTGATTATAAACAACATTTTTAGTTTCACCTCCAGGAGCAAGAATAAATTAATTCTTGGGTGAACCCACCCTTGAGCAAGCAACATAAAGTTGTCCGTGGGAGAAACATGGCGATCTCAAATCCACTCCGCAGTACTTAATAGACTGCCCCTGTGACTTGTTGATTGTGATCGAGAATGCAAGTCTCACTGGAAATTGCAGTCTCTTAAAAGTTAAAAGGGAGATCCGTCGGAATGAGTGTTATCCATGGGATAAAAACTGTTTCACCCTCTCCCTTTCTTGTTAAGATAGTCACTTCAATTACCGTACCCAGCATCTTTTTGACACACAGCCTTATGCTGTTGCAAAGTTTTGGCGGGTCAAGGTTCTGTAGTAAAATAATTGGAGATCCCACTGTAAGTAAAAGACGATGTGGTGACAATGCAGCCAGATCAAGTGAGTTTAGGAAGTCTGATGGGAAATTGACAACCTCATAGGCATCTACTATAGTATCGGTAGACTTGTATTCAGTGACTATGCCTGGTAACATGGCAAGTATTTGATTGGAGTCCCAGACCGGGGCATAATGATTACTAAAAATTTCCAGAAGGTTCTACAGAGTTCTGTTTGTTCTGTTCGACTACAGTTGGGCTTAAATGTCATTGGGACTGTTCCCAATCAGCTTAGCGACCCCAAAAACTATGGATTTGACACTGTCAGTCATTTTGGACATTTTATTGTTCACCCCTTCTCACCCCCCATGCTGATGGGGGCCGAACGTTGACTTAAACGGCATCGGGAGTGTCACCGTTCATCTCAGCTACCCTGAAAACGATAGATTCGGCACTCATATCGGCCGTTTTCGACTATTGTTACATGTCACCCCCTTCCCACCCCCTCTCCAAGGGGTGTCTCACCCCCACAGTATTCCTAGAAGTGGGATGAGTTGTGAAATCTGAAATCAGATGGCGTGCTCTACACCACCATCAGCGTGCTGCGGATATTCTATTTCGAAACGCTGCATCTTGCACCCCTTCTCACCCCCTATGCCAATGGGGGCTGAGCTTGGACTTAAATGGCGTCGGGAGCATCACTGTTCATCTCAGCAACCCCGAAAACTGGATTCGACACTAATGTTGGCCGTTTTCGATTATTTTTACAGGTCACCCCCTTCACACCCCCACCCCTAGGGGTGCTAGGGGTGTCTTACCTCCACACACACACACACGCATACACACGCACGCACACATTTTCATATAGATAGATTCTTCATGAAAATGATTTTTTGAAGCTGCACTTAATCACCAAAGGTGTGATTCTTTCCCACTGTGAAAGAACATCTGTGGACAGAAAGTTCCCAAAGACTTACCAGAAACCTGCTTTTTCCCACCTTTCAAGCCTGCACTTGGGCTGAGTATGAAGAATGGGAGGTCTGTGCACACCTCCTATATCCCAGTTCTCTCCTTCTGCCCTATGCAAGTTTGCTCCAGCGGGGATCTTTCATATACATATACTGCACCCACCATTATAGTCTCAGCCCTATCATTCATAGTATTTACTTCTACTACCCAGGCCTTGGCCCCAAATCCCTTGTCTGTAATCTCTGAAATCCAGTATGTTTCCACTCAGATCTTTTGGTCTGGGGATTTGCTTTGCCTTTTGGTGAGGATTACCTCTACACAACAGGATTTATTTTTGTTTTTAGTTATTTTTTGTTTTAATGTCCATCCTTAGGAAGTTATTGTTTGTGAAGGTTGTCATTTTTATTGTTGACATCTCAGTCATCTAGAATCATTGGTCTCTAGCTTTTCTTCTGTAGAATATTCCAGCACTGGTGGCATTCCATTGTGGAAAATGTAAATAGTCCTTAGATTTTTTCTTGTTCTCTCAAGAGCTAATGTAATTGCAAAGAAACTGAGTACAGTACATAATCCACATCAGGGCTGGCCCAAGACCTCCTGAAGCCTAAGGTGGCTCCTCCCTTATGTGATGATATGCCCGCCTCTGTTCTTCCCCCTCTCCAAAGTTCAGCATTCTCTTCCTTTCCATAGTTTCTCCCTTTCTCCTCTTGCCTTTCCAATTGAGGGAGTGGGAGGAGGAGCAACAGAAGCAAGTAGATGGACAGAAATGGGTGTCACCTGTCAGGGATAGATGTGAAGCTATCCAGGCAGAGTAGCGGAATTTGCAGCCAAGGACACCAAGCAAAAGGAACACACTGAAGCAAAGGATTCCTCCACCAACTCAGTCTTTACTTGAAGATATTGACAGCAGTACAGCACAGCAAACACAGCTGTCAAACACTACACACCAACTACAACCCACACCCAGTGTTGGGAGCGTTCTGGTTAAATACAGCTCTGCTCCAACCAGAACGCTCTGATTTGCCTAACGAGGCAGCTGTTCGTGATTGCCTCTGTCAGGCCTTGTATTCTTCAGGCCTACAAATTGTCTAGGTTTGGGTGCTTTTCAAACCTTGACACACCCTCCAGTCTACTGCCTGAGGCAACCACATTCAGTCTCATGGAAGGCCTGATTCACATCTTGGTTCTTGGTTCACATCTTCACTTTGGTGTAAACTCAGTATACACTTAGGCTGCAAAATGAGCCCCTTTGAGGCTATATATGTGTTTAAGACTGTATTGTTAGTCATGCTAACATTCTGTTGGTGCTCCCTCTCTTCCACATCAGGTTAACAAAATGAACCTAGCTAGCAGGGCAGTACATTCAAGATTCTATCTCAGAATGCACGCAAACGGTTTGTGCACACTCTAAAGTGCTATATAAATGCTCAGTAGTATTTTTTTGTATAATTAAAGAAGGCTGTTTCTCAGTGGATAACTCTCCAGCTTGTATGGCAAAGGTATAGCAACCATGTGGACACTTGTTTTTCTTTTTTTAAAAAAATTGTTTAGGACGTATGCCATCAGAAGAATAAGAGATGCCTTCAGAGAAAACAAGAACATAAAAGATTCAGCAGAAATAGGAACACTAGTGAGCAAAGCAAAAACTAATTTGGAAATTATACACCGGCAGGTAAGCATCGTTTTCTTACTAGTTTAATTAGAAGTGTAATTGGATTCTCTTTCAAGTGAATAACTCTATACAACCTTCTGTCTTAGGGCCAAATTGGAAGAGCACCTAATCATGCAGTGTTTTGGATGGGGAGAAGGGGTTGGCTTTTCTTTTCAAATAGTTGGTGGGGGCAGGGGGTTATAAACTGTGACAAGGTAGATGGTATTAGTATGTTGCCTCTGCTATGGTTTTGATCTCAGTTGTACTCCCTGTACTTGATATTTTCAAGTTTTATAAATTGTTAGTTATTCTTTCAAGTAAGAAATAACTTCCATTGAAAGCCAATAGAAGTTTTTTTAAAAAACAACAACATAAAAATAGTGCACGGGGAGCGGGGACACAGTAAGGATCCAAACTACGCTGGGTTCAAAGTAGTAATATCCTTCTCCACTATGGTTTCTTTATCCTTGCTATTTGAAAAGAAAACTCACAGCCATCACCCGTACAGTGATGTTGCAAGATTAGACAACATTTGACACTTATTGCTGGATAAAACAATATCTAATTTTAGACTTCGAAAATATATAGATATGCATACAAGCATGTACCCCTTTCCTTGCAGCCGCTGAATACATGATCAAGCTGTGTTATTCTGAGTCAAGCCATTAGCCCTCCTAGCTGTTCCAGCTTTGTATCATTGGGTATTGCATTACATCCGGTCCAGCACTGAACACTCGGACAGTGCTTTCCAAAGTCTCAGGCATGGATCTTTCACAGCCATCCTACCTTTATTTTAACTGGAGATGCAAAGACTGAAGTGGGGAGTAAAGATGTGAGTTGTAGCCTCTCTAACGTTTGGGGAACATTAAATATTTTTTAAAAATTAATAATTGAATTAAAATGCCACGTATTAAAAATGGAATACCATCTCAGCTTACAACAAAAACAATCAAACTAAAAAATAGACTCTATAAAGAATACAATAGAACAATTTAAAAAACAGGAAATCACAGTATTAAAACAGAGATCATAAAACTCCAAGGAGTCAACAACATCTCTAAACACTGGCCTTATCAACAGCTTACTGGAATGATGAGGTCTTTATTTTTATTGTAAAATATCGCCCTATGCCTGGTGTCCCATAGCCTGTGTGCTACAATGAAGAAGATCCTCTTGCAAATACATATCCGCCAACCACAACACATCATGGTGGGACATGCAGAAAAGCCTCCCCAGATTACCTGAATCAGTAAAAAGTCTTGTGCAGGAGGAAGCAATCAGGTACATCTCCTAGTTCAAAACGTATATGACCTTCAAGGTTAGAGCCAGCACTTTCTATTGATCTTAAAAATGGACCAAAACCCTGTGACACCAGTAGAGTTCTGCAATCCAAAACCCCAGCTACATATAAAGTCAGGGAGTGATTAGAACCTCACAAAGTCTCAAAACTGGTACTGCTTGTGTTGAAAAGAAAATGCGAGCTTTCTTTTACGTTTTAGGGCAGTGTTTCTCAAGCTGCAGGATTGCGAGCCAATTTCAGGTGGGTCACGTGGCACCAAGGGCAGCCATAATTGAAAATATGGAAAGTTGGGACACAAGTTGGGAGAGCTATGTGGTTGTTTTGCTTGTGTCAAGGTTATAAATAGGCTTTTTTTCTTTCTGATTCACTTTGCTGTTGGAAAATAACTGAGAAATAATCCAATTGATTGCTGCATTCTCAGGAAAGCAGCAGGCTTTGCCGTCACAATGATGGCACTTCCAGCCATGCCATCACATCTGGTGGGTCCCGGACAGATTGTCATTCTAGAAAGTGGGTCCAAGTGCTAATAAGGTTTGAGAACCTCTGTTTTAGGGGCTTCTTAGTTGCCCCAAAATTAGAATTCTGCAGCAGCCTGATTTGGAGCAGAGCACTCAGACCAGTCCCTTGAGGGCAATTCTAAGTTAGGCCAGCAAAGTTTGGCTGGCGCAAGGGCCACCGTAAAACGCATTTGAACCACTTGGAGTCAGGGAGGATGGCCCATGTCTGTGTGCTGGCTTCTCTGACTCCAAGAGTGGTCCAAACATACCTTGCGGTGTCCCTTGTACTGGCATAACCCCAGGTTAGGATTGTACTGTTTGACTCTTAGAGCGCAATCCTAACCTGGAGTGAAGCTGGCATAAGATAAGGCAGTAAAGTTTGGCCAGCACAAGGGCCACCATAAAGTGTGTTTGGACTACTCTCGGAGTCAGGGAGGATGGCTCATGTCTGTGTGCTGGCACCTCTTGACTCGGAGTCAGAGAGGCCAGCACACAATGGTCCAAACATATTTTACGATGTCTCTTGTGCTGGGCCAAACTTTGCTGGTTTTGCTTCTGCCAGCCTAACTCAGTTTAGGATTGCACCCTAATCCTGATTAAGAGCCTGCTCACTGATATGTACTGAGCATGATAAATGTACCCCTGTTGTTCCTCTGCTGTGTGCATTTGATAAGTCATCCAATGTGCTTCTGTGCAAAGGTACTGCATTTTTCCTGGTCATCACATTTTTGTATCAAACGAGCAAGTGTTAATACACACCCCAATACTTTAAACTCCCAAGTCTTTTTTTTTACCGCTACTGTGTGGAACATGATTGCAGATCCCTCTTGGATATTGTCATTAGAACTTTCATCTTGCCTTTCTTTCCAGAAGGAGATTAAATCTGGCTAACAAAATCCATAAAGTAATCTAACTACATTAAATGTATGGTTCTGCGTTGCATCAGATTTGTTCATGGGTCAATAAAAATAGCAGGTGTTGTGCAGTAAGATTTGTTCTGACTGCTTTTACTTTTTTAAAGGACAAGATTGTTAAATTTTATGGTTTTGTGCAGGTTGTCTCAAATGCTGATATAAGTGGCATGAAAACCCACTTAACCAGTATTTAAACTTCATTTGCTTCATTTTCAAAAGAAGTGATGCTCTTGTCATCCTCAAATGCATTTGTTGAGGGTAAAAATAACTTTCTTTATAATGTCTAAATCTATACTGATACTATTTTATTTTTTGCATGCAATGATGTATTTTGCATGAGTAGTTATAGGATTCACATTTTTTCAAGTGTAACATTTTAAGTCTATAGCTGAATCATTCAGATAATGAAAAGCATTGTCAAAAACTTATTTTAATCTAAAATTTAAGATATGTATTATGTGCAGAGTTCTAAAACTAAGGCAATGGAGCAAATCGAATAGTAGAGGCGTTCTGCAGTTTGGAGGCTTATTAAGATGTAGCATGCCTCCTTTTGCTGATCTTTTTTTTCCATGACATGTCAATAGAAATTAAATAATACCCAGCCTAGCAATTTGTTGTTTCTGTGAAATCAAATTTATATTTACTTTCCATGCTAATTTATGCTTTAGTCATCAAAGTGACCCTCAGCATCTCTAGTTCATAAATAACTACTTGAGTCTGCTGCGGGGGGAGGGGGACTCGTGGGATTGTGACAAATTACCATCATTTTGCCTGTGTCATTCCCTGGATTTGATTGAATTGAACAAAAGGAATCCAGCTAAAGTTAAAAAGTATTTAAGGAGAATTTTTGTCCACCAGTTTCGTTTTTGCAATTTCAGTGTTATTGGTTTTGATTTAGAAATAGCTTAAGGAGCAAGACCATTTTCTCTACCCACAAAAATGTAAATTTTAGCAGGTGTTGTTGCAGTTTCACACCACACACTCCAGAACTGGTTGAAACTGGCAT
>JAJKFI010000019.1:16716250-16733258 GCA_029204185.1 Lerista edwardsae
TCACAAGCCCCCAACTCTGCTATAAACACTCCAAATTCACAACAGGTGTTTCTACTATTGTTACTGAGAAGCATAGGAAAAGTTTGATTTACACTCAAGATTATGAATGTTAATAATAAAGGCTACATTGTTATTAATATTTACCGTCCTGAGTGGTCATAGCTCAGAGGTAAAGTACCTGCGTTGCATGCACAAGATCCCAGGCAAGGTTCAGTAATCCACAGTTTAAATCAGCAGTCTCCAAATTGGAAACCGCTGCTATGGGGAAAATCTTCCCCGGTGCGAATGGTGCTTTGTGTTCCACCAGGGAAGCCACAAAAGACCCTTACTATGGCTCCCAGGGGTCTTCATAGCCAGTTGCTTATGTGTGGAATGCCAGGTTCGCTACTTGCTGGGGCAGCAGACCCCGGAAGCGGCTGGCCACGAAGACTCCTGAGGCTGTAGTAGGAGCCTTTCATGGCTTCCCCAGCAGAACATGAAGTGCTGCGCATGCCAGGAAAGGATCAGGGAGACACTGGATCCAGCCCACGGGCCAGAGTTTGGTGCGCCCTGGTTTAAAGGAACTTGGATAGCAGAAAGGTGACTCCTACCACCAGCAGAGATGCTGGCTCCTGCCAGTCAGAGAAGACAATACGGGACTACTGTAGGTGGATGAATGAGCTGACTCTGTAGAGTACAACTCCATAATATGAATACATGCAAAATAGTAAGTCTCTCTAGTTCTGAGGTAACATATGGAAGTGTTGCCATGGTTCAGTTTCATTTGTTGCTTGGGTGGAGCCAGTTGTTACCCTCGAGAAACAAATGAACTGTACTTGTTTTAAACAGCTGTGATGTTTGTTTACTACAGTGGTTTCCAACCTTTTCTGTAGGAGGGCCGTATCACATCTTTTACACATTTTCTTGAGCCCCCAAAAGTCTGCTTTATATAGGGTAGAGGCAAGAGACACACAGCATATTGTCTCTCCCTAGTCCATTGCGGAAACCCAGCTTATTTGCTTACTCATGTGCAAAAGTGACGTTATTTCCTCACTACAATCGGTTTACAGCAGTGGTTCCCAAACTGTGGGTCAGGACCCACCAATGGGTCCCAAGCCAATTTCAGTTGGGCCGTGAAGCACCTAAAGCAGCAATATTATAAATATGGGAAGATGGGATACTGGAAAGGAGGAGGGCTGTGTGGTTGTTTTGCTTGTGTCAAGGTTGTAAAAAGCCTTTTTCCTCTCTGATTCATTTTGCTATTGGAAAATGGCTAAAAAGTAACCCAACTTATTGCTGCATTCTCAGGAAAGCTTTGGCATCACAATGATGGCACTTCCGGCCATGAGATCACTTCTAGTGGGTCCCAGACAGATTCTTCTTCTAAAAAGTGGGTACTGCTGCCAAAAAGTTGCAGGGTACTACTGCATAAAAAACCCACTGGTTTATGTCATTTTGAAAAGTCAACAGGCGGAAACCTGGTTTGTTTTATCTGTAGGGATTAGGTCAGGATTGCACACTTAGTTATACTCTTCTGGAGGTTATACTTAGTTATATTCTTCGTCTCCTCAGTGGTGCTTTTTCAGATGGTCTTATTTCAGAAAATGATTCTGATGTACTCAACTCTTACCAAAGCATCTAACCAGAAGTTTGTGTTCCAACATTCTTTTCTAACTCCTTTTTCCTTTTAGCTGCTTTTCCCAACTGCTTTTCCCAACCACATAAAGTTATCTTGCCCTAGAATGTCTCTTTGCTTCTCTCATCCCATTCGTGTCTCCTAGGTGTGCAACATCAATACTGTTCCCCACTGTCTCCTGGCATCATAGCAGACAGCATGGAGTGAGCCCAATTACTCTGCCCCAAAAGGACACAGCCACCCCACAAGATATTGCCTGAGCCTTTCCTCCCTCTAGGTCCAGCCAGAACAAAATAAGGTACCCCTCACAGCATCCTTCCCCTGCAAGCCAACCATTCCATTCCCTCACCTATTCCCCCCCCCCCCAAAAAATACACTCTTTTCATGCTTGCCTAACAAGCTTCAGAATTCTTTGAACTGGCTACATCTTTCTGACAGTATTTGAGGACTTTGTAATCATTCATTCCAGTTCTCCACATGTCCCAGTTCAATCAGTTGCTCACTTTTGTTGGCTTGTAGGGAAGGCAGGCCAGAATGCACCTTACATGCATAAGAAGTGAACTCGACAGAGCCTCTGTTTTCACACAAGACAGAGGGGCATTAAAGAATGCCCTGTATTGTGTCACATAGGAGTGCATTAGGAGGGTTGCCATTGTTGCCAAAATTACCCAGCCCCAGCAGTGACCTTGACCAGAAGACTCTTGAGATACCCGGATTGAGACAACCAGACCACAACAGAAAGCCTCAAACCTCTTCCTTTATTAACCACATTTCACCAAACCTTTTCATTTATTACTCATATTTATTAGGAAACAAAGTAAGTAGGGCATATCCAAACACATTGAATCACAGCTTTAAAACCAGGCCTTCCCTCCTATCCTACACCTCAGAGACCAGGCAGATGGAATTATCCAGGCACAAACCAAAGGCCATCTCTCTCCTCAGATGGCAAGAGAGAGAGCATGGAACCTCAGGATTCAGAGTTCCTACAATGATATAGGACCTAGACGCCAAGTCTGAAGAACCCTGAGAACGGAGAGCAGCCGTCTTATATGGACTGCTGCATTCAGGGCCCTTCCCATCATTTCACACATGGCTTGCTAAGAGTGGCATTCTTCCCTCAGGTCCTCCCCTCTCTTCCTCCTCCCCTCAGGGACTGCTACCAGCCTGGAGTTACAAAGAGTTCATCTCCTGGCAGAAGATCTGACATTTACATAGTGTAGGTCTGTAGGAGGGAAAAGTCAGCCAATCAAATCTTATGCCTACAGTACATTGGTAGGGCCTTAGGTACGAACAAAATTTTCTCCTAACACCATTGTTGTTGGCCCTTCAGCCCTCATCCAGTGCAAAATATGGCTCTCTGTTTTTGTTGTTTTGTAATAATCCAGTTCTCACTTGAAATGTAACACATAGTGATAGTCTTCCATGAATAGCCTTCCAATTGTCTTGGATAGTCTTCCAAGTGAGCACAGAATTGGAATTTCTAATGAAAAACTAGAGTGTGTCCTAGTTCTTGAATGATGTCTTCTAAATTAGTAGCTGATCGCCAAAAAGGAGTGTCTTTGAAAGGGGAAAAAGGCTTAGTTTGAGTCTCCTAAGAATTAGTCCTCTAGCTGCCCATTTCAGAAGGGATTATTCTGGATTTCCCAGGAGTTTTGAAAGGTGAGGCACCTTTTTGAAATCTTCAGAGTTGTTTTTTTAAGTACTCTTCAGTAAAATAAAAGTTCTGAAGCTATTTCAGCTTTCCTGTTTCATTTTAAGTAATCCAGACTTGATAGAAATGGCACTTCAGCCAGAAGATTCTTCTGCTGAGCAGCAAAGATTGAGAGCGCAATCCAACCCAGCACTGAATTGGCAAGGCCGGCTGGCCAGCACCAAACCCAACACTGGGTTGGGGAGGCTCGGCAACGGCATGTTCGCCTGCTAAACAGCAGGTGCAGGAGACCGTGCGGCCCAAATCAGGGCTGTGCGGCCTCCTGGACAGGTTTAGGATTTGGCCTTACGGCCGAATGTGCAGCCTGCTTATGTCCCACCCTCTCCCCGCCCACAATCTCCCTCCTGCTGCCACCTCAGCACGGAGCCTCCCTCGCACCGGCTGGCTTCGGCCAATGCAAGAGAGGCTTGGCGCGGGCACAATGGGACCAACGTTACAGCCCCGGTTCCGTTGCTCGAGTGTCGATGCAGGGGTGGCACCCCCACGTCAGCGCTAAGCACACAGTGTCGGCGCTGCACATTTCCTTGGATTGCGCTATGAGACTGAACTTCTAGCAGAATGGTTTGGGTGGGTGTGCGCGCACCTTCATATTCTAACTAGTCAGAGAAA
Organism: Lerista edwardsae; assembly: GCA_029204185.1. Classification (NCBI taxonomy): domain Eukaryota; kingdom Metazoa; phylum Chordata; class Lepidosauria; order Squamata; family Scincidae; genus Lerista; species Lerista edwardsae. The sequence continues at coordinate 16,720,189 of JAJKFI010000019.1, forward strand.
CATTAAATGTTGGCTTTTATGCAGTCATAACTTTCCTGTTTCGAGGAATGGGAGCATATATAATAGTAACACACTAATAGGTTTTACAAAGAGAGAGAGAGAGAGAGAATAGTTGGTGTACCCTTTTTTTGTCTTTCACGCTACATTTTTCACAGTCTTGATGGCACAATCAGATTGGGCCCAGGAAGTCTAGACTCTGGAAACCATCCAGCCCTAAGCACATGTATGGACTCTCCTATTCCATTTGGATTTTTCCAAAGCCCTTCTCCCACGTTTCAGAAGCAGCCTGTTAGATCAGGGGTTTCAAACATAAGGCCAGCAACCTCCTTATCCAGGCATGATAGAACTCTCACTGTTATAGGGTTCTGGTAGACCCCTGTATCCATGGATCCCGTATCTATGGTTTCAGTTAGCCACGGATTGTGGGGAGGAGGCTTATCTTTCTTTATTCTTATTTTCTTATTCTCACTAAAAAATCTCCTTGCTTGTGGGAGCAGGGGAGAACCCTACACTTAACATAGGGTTCCATCTTATCCAGCGTTTCAGGTATCCATGGAGGGCACGAATAGATCCCTCGCAAATACTGAGGCATGCCTGTAATTATCTGCTCTCAGCTGATGAGCTGCAAAGTTTAAACAAGAGCAGCCTGGCAGGGACAGCAGCCCAGGAGGCACGTCCTTCAGCTGCTGTTGAGCCCTGCAGATTCGGGGGCCTGCATGGCCCTTCTTCACACACAAACGTTTTACTGCAAGAACAAAAGGCTTTACAGCAGGAGCAGCTCAGATAGATGGAACTGTAATCACCCCACCCCTAGCTGAATTCCAACAGGCAACTCCAGCCTCCAGAGCCAAAGCTGCACGCTGCCAATTCTGAGTGCTACGGCTGGCAGCTGGCTGCTTCTCCTTTCCTTCTTTTTGGCATGCGGGCCTGAGCTGGCTGAATCCAAACTGAGATCCGCACTCACATCCCCCCACCCCTGGAAGGAATGAGAAAAGAAGTGCTGTAGCAATGGAATGGAAGACGTTGGGAGAGGCTTACAACTGATGCTTATCCATTGCTTGAGAACTATGCAACATGACCTGGGGCTAGCGGTAAACAGCAAGATGGTGAATTTGGGGCTGACTCCAAACTGTTAGGGTATCCACGTGCTCACCTCAAGGATACTTTTTTCATGAGTTCTCCTCTGTCTCTCCACTTGCCAATGCTGCCTTCTACTAATTAATCTTGCACGGGCCACGTTTGATTTTGAAATCCACAATCCACACAATTTACTAACAAAGGAGGAGTGCAATCTGCTGGATGCTTTTACTGCCATCTCTGGATCCTTCCCCCCCTCCCCCGGTCGGCATTAGGAAAAGTGAAATTGAATTGCTCTGTTCTCACGTGCAACTTGCCAAAAGTCGGAGCTGTGTGCTTTGCTTGGAGTGGTCAGGAGATCTGCAAGCATGTCTAGAAAGGTTGGAACATTCAAGCAGTCTGTTACCACTGGCCACCAATTAAAGTGCCCCCGGTGGTACGCATGCCACCGGTTGGAAAAACTATGATCTAGAGATCAGACTGGCCAATGCCCATTTTAAAATAAAAGTGATTATATACTGCCCAAGCCATTAACAGTTCTGTGCAGTAGGGAAAATATTAGCAGGACCACAGCTTGTTAGAAACATTGTTGCTGGATGCCTCTATGGACTCTCCTATATCTCGAAAAATATGATCAAGATTTGCATATTTTCTTTTCAGTCATTTGCAACTAAGAAGTTCCTAGGTGAGAGCAAAGTGCTTATTTCTGGTCATCACCTACTTAATGATGTCCTCAGCAGGCACTATGTTTGACATCCCTGTGTTAGATGCCCTGGGGGAAGGGAGGCAGCCAACCCTCCACCCAAGTCCACAATAATTACTTATTGACTTCAGGCCTGGCAGTGTGAGGTTAGCCGTTTTTCCCCAAGTGCTCATGGTAGAAAATGCCAGTCTGGGTCAGAGACAGCATTTGATATCAATGTGCATGAGTGGGTCCTTGAGGAAGCCAAGTGTTTTGTTTCTCAGTGCTCTGTAAAACTTTTAAACTACTGAAATCAATAAATATATAAAGAGTGTCTCTTCAGTACGTTTCTGTGGCTGTTGGGGTTTAGAAAATATTTTTAACTACAGAATGTGTGAACTTCTAAAAAAAATCATTTTTCAGGCACTCAGAAGCTACAAGTACTAGTTTCAAGCACGTATCAGTTTATGAGGTGTGTAACATAATTGAAGAGTTCTGAACATAATTGATGAGCTCCTGATTTCCTATAATGGGTTGTGCCTAGCTAACTATAATCTTCAGCAGTGCTTCCCAAACATTTTAGCACCAGGGCCCACTTTTTAAAATGACAATCTATCACAACCCACTAGAAAAAAGTTATCTAGAAGTAAAGTTTTATTTGCATATAGTATGTCTGTATAGACATTTGCTAGAAATATAGTTCTCTCTCTAGAAATATAGTTCAAGGATTGTTCCCCCAAATCTTTACAGTCATTCCAGGGTACCCAGAAGGCTGAACTGAGGAGCAAGATTGGCAGTTTGGGACTTCCACGCAAGACAAAGTCCCAAAGACAAAAGACTGAAACTGGCTTCATATATTATCTATAGCACGCCAATTGTTAGAGAAAATTGGAAAATGTAACATTTTAATTTGAGGGTATGAAGATTACCTCATACCACAGGTTAGCATTCCAGCTAACTATTTTCTTCTGCAAACTGGGCAAAGGGGCTCGCAGAGTCGTTTTTTTTAATATTTCAGAAACATTTCCTAACCCACCAAAAATTGGCTCACAATCCACTTGTGGCTCCTGACCAAAGTTTGGGAAACACTGCAATATTTTTCCAGGTGTTATGCTATGGTGTTCTGAATTCTTCTGGAGTGTCTTCTAGAAAACATAAGGGTTTGAATCCTTGCCTTTAATGATTGTACAATTTGAACAGTATTTCATATATAATTTTTTCCCCTATGGGAATTTGTTGTGGTACCACTGTGATTTTTGGCACATAAATATACATGTTTTGGTTTTGATTTGAATAAATTTAGAGTTAGTGGGGTCTTGTTAATGTGATGGTATTAGTTTAAGGTATATGTGAGAGCTTTTGGGCCGAAGTAAAATTCCATGTATGGTGAAATCCATGTATGGCCAATAAAATTCTATATAAGTTATTTAATTACTGAGTTGTTAATCCCAGTGGTTCATTCAGTCAGTCTCTTAGAAGTTGGCAAATGCTGCCTGAAAACCAGCAGTATCACATGCTCAGATCATTGTTCCTTCTTCTTATGGCAATTGAGGGAGCAATCCTAGCCTGAAGGTAGGTTGGCACAGTTAGGCCAGCAAAGTTTGGCCAGCACAAGGGCCATCATAAAGCGCATTTGGACCACTCTCGGAGTCGGGGAGGATGGCACACATATGTGCTAGCCTCGCTGACTTCCAAGAGTGGTCCAGGCATACTTTATGGTGTCCCTTGTGCCAGCCAAATTTGTTGGCCGAACAGTGCCGGCCTCACTCCAGGTTAGGAATGCGCCCTTAATGTGTGAGCTTGATACAGAGCTAGGCTGAAATCAGAAAATATGGTTTGAGCTTTCCTGCTAAACTGAATGAAAGATGACCTAGGTCAGTGATGGTGAACCTATGACACGCGTGTCAAGGCTGACACGCCAATGCATTTTTGGTGACACGCTGCCCCACTGGAACTGCCCCGCCCCAAGCAAGTTCTTGCAAGCAGCTGGGAGGCCAGCAGGGGCTCCGCTTTTTGCAATTTTGCAAAGAAGTGCGGGAGGTTACACAATCCTAAGTAAAGGGGAAACGTTGCGAGACGGGGAGGGGGCTGGTTTTGCTCTCTTTCAACTTACAGCGCTCTGAATCCTGGTGCGCTCTCTTTTAGCGCTCTGAATCCTGGGGCGCCTGCGCAGAGCGTCAGGAAAAGAGGCGGGAAGCAAGCACACAAGGCAGAACTGCTGCTGCTGGTCTCTGTGTGCGTGTAGGAGAGTGTGTGCGCGCGCACTGGTTGATGCCTGCAGACACTGAGGTGGCAATCCTATACACATTTTCATGGGCGTAAGCTCCATTGACTATAATAGGGCTTACTTCTGAGTAGACAGGCATAGGATTGGTCTGAGCATAGGAAGGAACTGAGCCATGTAGGAGGCATCGGAGACTGCAGTCGGGGATTGAGGGGGGGCTACGAAGGAGGGGAGCGGAGGCGCCTCCTGTCCTGCTGCAAAGTTGGGGGGTGTTTATGTTTGTGAAGTTTTTCCTCCTCCTCCAAAGAGCACCAGTCTCTGTTTCCTTGCGAGATGCACTTTAAGCGTTAAAAGCTGCGATTGCACAATTCTAGAGAGGCAAACAGGAAGAGGAAATGGATGAGAATCATCACTTCCTGCTCCCTCCTTGGCTTTTTCTAACCAGTGTGTGAAGTTGGAAGGAGCCACTTATGAGATCTGGCTGTGAGTCGGGGGACGGGCGGATGGGAGTCGCAGGGCTGCAGCAGGTGCGGCTGTCACAGGGGAAGGGGGAAGGCAGGGCAAGGTGAGGCTCCTTCCTGTGATCATTCCTGTCCCCTCCGCATTGCACGCTCAGCTTGTCTCCGCTTTGGGGCAGCTGCGCTTCCGTGAGTGTCTATATAGATCTATATAGATATAGATCTTGGGGGTTTCCCTTGTGCCTTAGTTCCATTTCGTTTTTGAACCACCATCTGTATTTGCAACTGCCCTTTTTGTAGGCATTTCACTGTTTACAGTTCTGACTCCGACTTCCTTGTGCCTAGTTTGAATACAGACAAGCCAGACATCAATGTAAGAGAGAGAGGTGGGTTTTGGAGCTGAAAAGGGTCCTTCCGGCATCTTGTGCCTGATCCAAAAGAACCAGAAATTTCATATTAATAGTAGAATGGATCTCTTTAGGGGAAGGAATACTGAGCAGGATGAGATCCTCAATGCAGGACCATCCTGCATTCCCTAGATCTCTACTTCAGGGCTTCCTGAACTCACAACTGGCATGATCAGGAAGAGGCATCATGCAATGCTGCACATGATGTTCCAGATGGGGCTTAGGCATTTCCAGCTGCCTTAGAGCTTCATAAGACACTTTGGCCATGGCCCTCATTGGCTGCTCTTGAGGCAGATACATGTGTCTGATGAAGAATGTCCACATCTGGCCAATCCGCCTGGGCACCAGCATGGAGCACTCACCCCTGTGGCTCCAGCAGCTACCCACACTACAAGCCGGAATCCTTTGACTACCAGGTCAGTGTTGTTGACCTGCGTGTGCGGGGTGGGTGGGGGAGGCGGGTGAGAGACAGTCAGCCAGAGAAAGAAAGAAAGAAAGAGCAACTGGCAGAGAGACAGAGACACTCAGAGATCAAGTGAGAGAGAGAGAGAGAGAGAGCAATGTGTTTCAGTATGTAATTTTTTTTGTCTTTTGTTTTGGCGGGGGGGGGGGGACACACCAGCAGAGTTGAATTCCAAATTTTCTGAATTTCTGACACACCAAGCCCAAAAGGTTCTCCATCACTGACCTAGGTAGTCATGCTTGTTCTTATCTCTTGTGGAGCAATGGGAAAAATCAGTAAGGAACACATAGTTCTGAGACGTACTAAAAATGTATAGCTATAGGGTATCAGTCAACTATGTGATTTATGAAAACAGTGAAGTAGTATGGCTCATGGTTTCTTGGTCCAGGATGTTGGGTTGATCTTTTTTCATAGTCTCTGGGATTTTATGAATTATCTTTGCTCTTATAATTTTTGTATTTCATGATTTAGAGTGCAATCCTAAACTGGAGTCCAGCATAAACTAAGCCAGCAAAGTTTGGCCAGCATAAGGGCCACCATAAAGGGTTTTTGGACTAGGAGTCAGGGAGGATGGCGCACATCTGTGTGCTGGCCTCTTTGGCTCCGAGAGTGGTTCAAACATACTTTATGGTGTCCCTTGTGCTGGCCAAACTTTGCTGGCTTAGCTTATGCTGGCCTAACTCAGTTTAGGATTGCGCCCTTGTTGTAATTAATTGTTGGGAGTTTATATTTCGCTGATACTTTGTTGATGTAACATATATGAATTTGTTATTATATAAAATAGACTAATTTATAGCATTTCATAGAATAACTATATGATTATAGCAGACCCTACTTCTGAAGGATCCTCTTACTTGGGTCATAAATGTTCAAACTTTTATTTGGATTCAGAATTAGATGAGTTTCAGACTTTGATTCCACAGAGTTTGTTTAAAAAAAAGTTTTTGGTAGGCGTATTAAGTGTTGGGGTTGGCCATCTTAATGTCAGGTCCAATGGCAAACTGCAGACTCCAATCCTGGACTGTCTGGGAACGAACTGAAATCCAGTCCCCAGAGCCAGTGCTAGGTTCACTGAATCTCCTAAACTCAAATAGCACTGGCTTCAGTCCTAGCTGTTCCTCCTCTCCCTGTCATGATTGGGTCTTGCTCCTTTTTGGCTTTATATTATATCAGCTCTCTCGCTTCCTGTGATCTGGCCAAAAAGCCACTTAACAGGAATGCATCTCACAGATGTGATTTGTCCTTTCTATTCCTACCTGTTTTCTGCTACTGCTAGAGTGTGATGTGTTACAATAGTCCCAGGGCAAGGGTGCCAGGACCTGCAAATCCCTTGATTGAAAGCAGGATTTACAAGGCAGAAAGTGAGTTCTGGAGTTAGCCCAGGAACTAGGCCAGTAGCCTGTGGGTCAAATCCTGAGTGGGCCAACACCAATGGTAAGCCCTTACTGCTGGTGCTGGCGTCGCAAAAGTGTTAAGGGCTTGCCGCCACTGCTGGCCCAGCGCCAGACTCCAGCGCCAGAGGAGCTGCCACAGAGCCACCCAGCAGTAACAACACTAGTGGCATTGCTCTCATTTGGGGCGTGGGGAGGGCGGAACTGGGTGGTGGTGGGACCACCTGTAGCTTTTACTGCCAGATCTTAACCTCCATTTCGGGTCACAAAATTGTGGGTGCAGACTTGAGGAGGCCCACTGGCAGACTAGCACCCTTAGCCAGGGGAAGGAAGGAAGGGGATGAACAATCCCCTTCTCCTGAGGTGTCTCCAGTAGCTGCCTGGCGCCTGTAGGATTTTGCTACTCTACAGTGGCAGTTTAGGATTGAGCTGTTAGTTAGCTTTGACAAACTTGTCAAGAGACACACAGCTGCTTGTAATGGGTTTTCACCTGACTTGAACTGATTTAACACTGTTGCAGAAATAAAGTTGCACCATGGTTAGCCAGGAAAAGGAAAGAGAATTTTCGTGCAAGGGATACACAGAATGCTTCTGAACTCAAAAGTAGGCCTTGGAGATTCAGAAAATATGATGTCTGTTCCAGTCTTAGGGCCCGGCAAAAGAGCAGCAGTGCCAAATGGGTCCTGCTGTATCCTATGCTGGATTCGAATAGGCTGGAGGTCTTCTAGGAGTAAGGGAAAATTGTTCCTCAAATATTGTGGTCCCAAGCCATAACGGGCTTTAAATGTCAAAACTAACGCCTTGTATTGTGTTTAGAAATGAACCAACAGCCAGTATAGCCACTGAAGCCACAACCCAGCTGAGTTGAACTGGCGAGCTCTTGCAACCACAGGGGTAGCTGCATTCTGCACTAATTGCAGTTCGTTCTTAAATTTCATTCTTAAATTTACTTAGCGAATTGAATGCTTAAATTTAGATTTCAAAAATTATTCCTCCAACTTTCATTTTTTCCTTCTGCAGTTCACTCAGAAGCAATTATCAATATATCAAATTGCCTAAAGGAAGAAGCACTTAAAATTCTAATGTCTTGAGGTTATCTGTTGACAAGATTTATTGTTGAAGTTCTCCTATTATAGCATGACAATTAAGAAGCATTGACAACTGTGAACACATTATTGACAACAATTTTTTAAAAAGCTCAAGATTGATTAACCTCCCAGAGGAATTCTAACAGAAGCAGATAGAGAGTCATAGCCATCAATAAATATTCAGAAGTGACAAAGCATTAGGCGGCTGAGAGCGCAATCCTAACCTAGAGTTAGGCCAGCACAATTAGGCCAACAAAGTTTGGCTGGCACAATGGCCACTGTAAAGCACATTTGGACCATTCTCGGGGAGGATGTCACACATCTGTATGCTGGCCTCTCTGACTCTGAGAGTGGTCCAAACATACTTTACGGTGTCCCTTGTGCTGACCAACCTAACTATGCTGGCCAAACTCTAGTTTAGGATTGCACTCTGTGAGCAACTAGGTTCTATGAAAATTAAGGTCCTTTACATACAAGTGCTGAGCTCTTCATTTATATTTTCAAAAACAAAATGACAGTCTCTCACCCACAAAGGTCTTGTGAAATTAGTATGTAATCTTGATATCGCACTCTTAGTTTTTCATTGTTGGGAGATGAGTTAAAATTTTGAAAGCAATGCAGTAGAAGTAGATAGTATCCTCGCTCATTCTGGGGCTACAATCCTAGGTACAGATTATGTCTCATTCAGTTTAGTGCAACCTATTTCTGGGTAACCAGACATGCAGGCTTCCTATCAACTTTGTATAGTTTCTTTCCTTTTAATTGTCCCTAATATTGCTGGAATATGTGTAATTCATTTGTTTTATACTTAATACTGTATATGTTTTGTATGTTGTTTGAGATGTCATTTAAAGAATCAATTGTATGTTGTTGCTGGATACGTAAATGATTTAGATTTGTCTGGTTTCCCAGCTAGTTCCATCAAGCAAAGATGGAAATAACTGTAGTCCTCAAATAAAAATATCAAAGTTGAAACAGGAATTTTGACCTTTTTTTTTATTTAATGGAAAGGACCGGAGGAACATGGGAACAAGCAAATCCAAGGGCTTTCAGCAGTAATAGTGATGGAGACGACCTTTAATTTTGAGGCCTTTGGATCAAATTTAGGTTGGCATTAACATTTTCTAATAAATTCCCTGCTGAATTGCTGGGTAGGGTTTTTTTCCCCCTGCCCTCAAAGTTAATTCAGTAAGGTCACAATAAAGCAAATGCTGTCTGTGTTATTGTCATTGCTCTCAGCAGGCTGGTAATGCCAGTGCTTTGAATTGTCAGCTACCATGCTTTTGTTTCTCTCACCAGTCAATCCTCCTTATTGCACCCTCCCTTCTTTCCCCTATCCCTTCAGCCCTCTGGATGTTGAAAATGTGTCTGCCCTCAGTGCTACTTTCCTTTTCATTTACAATGTTTTTCACAGTAGTGCTCCCTTGCATCTTTTCCATTACAGGGAGAATAAGAAGCATGGACAATAATTATGCTGTGAATAATTGGAGAGCTGATTCATTCTTTCTCTCTGTCTCTAATTAAAGACCATCTTCTATGTTTCTTAAGTAAATGGAATGAGAGTGCTAATCATGCACACTTTGATTGCAATCATGCTAATTATTATTCATTAGCGCCACAGGGTTGTAAAAAGCTCTGGTTTCTTTTGACATGAATAATATCTGTGGAGATTCTAGTTAAACAGTAGCTCTTCCTTTCATGCTCCTAGGAGCTCCTCTTGCAGAGTAATTTAATTCTGTATGATTCTGCGAAATGACCCCACCAATACAATTATCAGGATCCTGCAGGAAGTCCTGTCAATAAATAGCATTCCTTAGGTGTTCATTGGAAAACGAGGTTACCTGCTCTGCCAGTGTTCTGTTCACAGCCCTGCTGTCTTGTCAGCAAGCACAGAGGAGATTCTTTTGGCTCTTTATTAAGCACCAACATGAGTAAAATCAAACTCCTTAGTTTTCAACAAACGCACTGAGGAAGAGACCTCATACTCATAGGCCTCGGAGGGGGAATGAAAGCGAAGCTCTCACAAGCTTACCAAAAGAGATACACATTACAGTCACAGACTGTGGTCAGACTGTCCTCCCTATAGCTAAGATTTTCACACCTTGAGTATTTAGATCAGCAGTAAACTACTCCGGTAATCAGAACCTGTGGCACTTCCTATGACAGATATGCACTCAGGGCGCAATCCTAAACAGCGCCAGACGGGCGAGGCCGATGGGCCAGCGCCATATCCGACACTGTTTAGGAGAGGCTGGAGCCTCCCCGTGGCATGTGCTCCCTTACTGTAGGGGAGGCTCCAGCCTCCCCTATGTGCTCCTCGGATCTGCACCCGCTAAATTGCAAATCCAAGGAGACCGCACAGCCCAAATTGGGGCAGCGCAGCCTCACTGACAGGCTTAGGATGTGGCTGTACAGCCACCTCCCAAGCCCGCCCAAATCCTGCCTCCACCCCCTCCCACAAATCCCCATCCCAATACGGGACAGAGAATCCCTTGCACCGACCGTCTTCAGGAGGCTCTCCGTCAGCGCTCTGAAGCCAACGCTGCAAGTAGCATCGGCTTCAGAGATGGAGCGCCGATGAGGGGGTACTGCTCGGCGCTCCCACGTCGGGCGCTCCGCCCCTTGCATCGACGCTATGACTTTGTGTTGATGCAAGGGGCACGCTAGGATTGCGCTGTCAGGGTGTAGCATGACAATACATGTATACCAAGAACGTAAGGGACAAGGGTTTCACTAAACAAGAAGTTTACATTTTGTGGATATCAAAAATAGTGCATCACATATAATGCAAATCATAGCTTGAGAATTATAACACAACTTTCTAAGGTAATTTCTAGGAGTAAGGTAATCTCTTAGTTTGAGAAGCATTATCTCTCAGATGGAGTCTTGCCCACAGCTATTTGAAAGCTACCCAAATCAGGGGAGAAAGTGAGGTTTTCCTCCCTATTCCCTCAAAGCCAGGGTGAGGGGGAATGTGGGTTCTCATTCCAACATGTCCACCAAAGGTTCACAGTCTATGTTTTATGCACTTTTTCTTATGCGCAGACAAAACTGAAATATTTCTCAGCACCATTCTTAAACTCTTTCCTGAATATTCCAAGACCAACGAATGTTTGACCTGAAATCAGGGTTGTTATTGATTGCTTTGATCCTCCAAATGTTCTAGCCATTACCTTCAAACAAAACTCCATAATATCTTCAATAGCTACAATGACTCTTCTTTCTGACTCCAAAACTTGTTTAATTCCAGGAAGATACAGGGGAACAAATAAAATGTTTTTTATTTTAAATAAATTGTTTTGTTTTGCTTGTAAGTGAACCCTGGACTTCTTCTGGTTGCAGGGAGATACTCTGAAGGTGAAGCCAAGCCAAAAGGGCAGAGGTTATAGCCGAATCAATCACATTTCTTCATAATCATAACTTCTACATAGTCATTTCTTTCCATGTCCGCGTCCATCCTATGCTGTATCCTAACCCCCTTCCTGGGCTTGGAAGCTTTAACTAGAATTAGCTGGCAAGATCCGAGGAGCCACATTGGGCAGGCTGAAGCTTAATATGAAGTAAGGGGGAAAGGGCGCCGGATACAGCACAGGCCACTTGGTCCACCTGCACCAATGCAGGTTCGGATTAGGCTGACCAATTGTTCACTTTTTAAGTACTATGGTTTTCTTTGCTCAGAGAAACACCTGTAGACAAATAATAGCTAATCCCTGTTAGCATTTTTAAGTAACATCTTTCTATTTCTATCTTTAATAATTGGAATCTATGTTGAGGGAATCGTTGTGTAGGAGAGACAGAGCTACACAAACTGAAATATAGTGTCTCGTCTATATTGATCTTATTGGCAGTTTTCCCAGAACTATGTCTGCAGATTGTGTTTGGAGGCCAAAGAAAAAGCAACTGTGCATTCAGGAGATTATTCAAAACCTGGGAGGAGATTAGTTTGATAACACATCTTGACACTTATTTGATATTTGAAAATATCTCTATTTTCTATTATCACTGTGATTAAAATCAGGCTGAGATTGTTCTCAAGATTTATGTTGTATGAAACAAACATTCCTTGTAAAAATGTTGTGGTGTTGACCCTAAATCCTTTTGTGTATGTGTGTGTGTGGGGAATTTGTCATACATTTGCAAATAAAGTAGTTCAGTCAGCTGGAGAAGTAAAAACAAGTGTAAATTAAAAACTGTCTAAAAGAATGATGAGATGCTTTCTCTGTTGCAGTGCTTAAATTTAATCTGTGCACTAACTTTTGTGTTTACAATATGCAGTTATGAAAAGGACCAAAGTCAGCATGAACCGTAAATAATAGCTTTTGCATCCATGTACTTTGCTCATTTTCTTATAACTTCATTACTCAATTCCTGATGACCTTCAGTTAGGTTGTTCCATCAAGCAGCTTTGTAACTTAGGTGTTATGTGATAATATCAACTTTCTGTTTGTGGAATTCATCAGTGACTCATTTTCACTTTATTATCATCTCATCATCTTCTGAATGTACCATATATACGCAAGTATAAATTGATCTCATGGATAAGTCGAGGGCAGGTTCTAAGCCCAAAATAATAGAATTTGCTATGACTCATGCATAAGTCGAGGGTGAAACTTAGGGGGTGGGTATGAAATTCTTTGAAAATTACTTACCAGTAATTGTTCTGAGGCAACAACAGAAAGCCAACCAAAAAAGGAGCTATTTCACATTCTTCTGAGGCAGCATAGAAATGGAGCTATTCTCCAAACAAGAAGAGGGAGAGGGAGAGAGAGAGAGATGAAGGTGCTTATTGGAGTTGTAGGTTTTATGAGGAATACAACACAGCACCTCCATAGCAGCAGCCTTCATAATGTCTACAATTCCCAAAAGCACCTTCACACCTCTGCCTGTTTAGAAAAGAAGGAAAATGGCTACTGGTTTTTTGCTTGCTGTCTGTTTGTGCCTGAGAACAATTACTGGTAAGTAAAATTGCTCCTTTTTTTTCCTAACCCCCTCCCCAGCTTTCTGCTTCTTAGCCCAGCCCCCACCCAAGCTGCTGTTAAAAGCATTATTAACTGTATTGACCCATGTATAAGTCGATCCATGTTTTCAGCGTCAATTTTCAGGCATAAATTTTTAGACTTATATATGAGTATATACAGTATATTTTTTTAAAAACTGTTTTTTAAGCAGAGCAGCTGCGTGTGGATACTGTGGATACTTTCTCTCTCTCTCTCTCTCTCTCTCTCTCTCTCTGTGTGTGTGTGTGTGTGTGTGTGTGTGTGTGTGTGTGTGTGTGTGTGT
>JAJKFI010000019.1:16733268-16748509 GCA_029204185.1 Lerista edwardsae
TGTGTGTGTGTGTGTGTGTGTGTGTGTGTGTGTGTGTGTGTGTGTGTACATTATCACACAGTTTATCCTGTGTGCCTCATTATCAGCAGGTTTGACATCCACAGATGCTGAACTGGCCAAACCCTCTAAGCCTGAATGAAACACAGTTCCAGTTGCGTCCGGAGGCATTCTGAAGCCCACAGAAGCTATAGAGCCTTCTGAAGCTAACTTCCAGTTTACTGCTAAACTGGAAGTTCAGAATGCTCCAGCCGGCCTTCTGAACTGTAGAGAGACCACATACAATCTCCCCGCACTTTAGAATGCAATCTGGTGCCTTCTAAAAGGCCTTTGAGCATTCCCCTGGTCTCCAAACCCAGATGTCTAGGAATCATGCACTGTGTTTGCATCATGCAGAGGCATCATAGGACACCAAGTTTGGCAACTCCTGGTATAAACTGTTTTCATTTTTTGTCTAAAAGGGGTCCTTCAGTGCTTAAACGTTTTCAGTGTAACCCACTGAAGTCTAAACTTTTTTTTTTAGACATGGCACAGGAAGGACAATAAAATGAAGCACAATTCATTTGCAATTTCCCATGTTTCATTGTCATGTGCAGAGTTGCCTATATGCCCTTGCTTTAGTGGACCAAGTGGCCTTAAGATTAAAAGTGGGAAGGGAATCATTTATCATGGGATATGCTAATAAGCATTTCTGCAAAGTATCTTTGCAGTTTATTTTCAGTAAAGGCAATTGTGACCTAGAATCTTTCATATAGTGTTAGGTGAAAATACTCTTCTTTCTATCATTGGGGTCGAACATTTCCACCTAGGAATGTTCAAGGTTTTACCAGGCCTTCTCCCCATGACCAGCCAGGACTTCCCCCCCCCCTTCAATTATACACTTGCTCTGTGAAGTATTTTTCACAGCACTGAAATAAAGGTCTGATGGACTAGTGTGGTGGCAAGGCTAAATCAAAATCAATAACAGGACTCAAACTAGAAGCAGAACCTCTTGTCTCTTCAATAGCTTCTTGTATCCCTAAGTAACCTTGCAGTTTAATTCCAGGCCTTTTTCCCCCTTGCATTTGAATGACTACTAAATAACTTGAAATGGAGCTCGTTGCTTGACAATCTGCAAGCAGATTTAATGTTCCAACTATGCAGGGGTTGCTAATAATTCATCAGTGACTAACAATTCAAGCACCTAGTATCAGGATGATCTTGACCCAGTGCATGGTCTTGCTGAGATTAATAGCCCTGAATGATTAAACTGTAATTTATCACCAGACTACACTGCACAATGATGACATGGCTTCTTGGAGAGTGTGAAGGAAGATGGAAAGTGATAATATGTTAAACAAATGCCATCTATTAGTCCAGCTAAATATATCTGTTTAAAAGAGAGTGGAAGATGTGTGCAGAGAAAGGGATGCACTAAATCTCCCCTTTTGTAGGTCAGCTGTGTTCAAAGACGGATTAAGGTGTGATTAAATGCAAGCGATTCAGTTAGCTTTTAAGTATACCTTTTTCAGCAGCTTAAAGCTAGGTTCAAGAATCTTTAAAGCAGGCTTTCTGTACAAAACACTGGGGGTTTTTTTCCTTACAAACACAATTTTTTTTTTCTGAAAATCCAGAACTCATCCCTTCTATCTTGGCTTTTCAGCAGCCATGGAAAGCCAATCCAAACAATCATTTTTATATGTTTCCAGAAGGTACGCTGGTAGTCAAGCTGCAATACTGTGAGCACAATCCTAAACTGGAGTTAGGCCGGCACAGGCTAAACCAGCAAAGTTTGGCCAGGACAAGGGCCACTGTAAAGCTTGTTTGGACTACTCTCGGAGTCAGGGAGGATGGCTCACATCTGTGTGCTGGCCTCTATGACTCCGAGAGTGGTCCAAACATACTTTACGGTGGCCCTTGTGCTGGCTTAACTTATGCTGGCCTAACTCACTTTAGGATTGTGCCCTGTGTACTGTATATTATATGCAGTTATACCTGATAACCTAAAGTGCCTCACTGACTTATTGGTGTACAGGTGAGCCCCAGTATCCACAGATTCTCTATCTGCGGTTTAACATATCCATGGATCAGGAGGCCCCTTACCTTCCTGTAGTCTTACTTTGGGTTGCTAAAAAATCTACTTGCTCAGGGGTGGGGCCATGGGAGAACCAGTGATGTCATTCAGGGGGAACGGACCAGAATGGGCGTTCCGGATCCTAACAGGCTCCGTGGCTGGTTCCGGGTTCCTGACAAGTGCCAATCAAATGTGAGTTCCTATTCCTAAATCATTTGAATGACACCACTGGGGAGAACCCTATACTTAACATATGTTCCCTCTTATCCACAGTTTCGGATATCCATGGGGGGCAGGAACCTATCCCCCACGGATACTGGGGCATGCCTGTACTGTCCTGCTACTTCCACCAAGTAGAATGGTTTAAGTGTCAAGGGGGCCAATTCAGCTTGCCTAGCCACACTGTCAGTGGTAGTGCCCTGCTAATCTAAATGGCCAATTTAGTATCTATGATGAGAGATCTATGATCTAAGAGTATCTATGGATGAGGCAGTATAAGACAGGGACTGTAGCAGAATCCCACACTGTTGAACGCCTGCTAGTTGGTGCCTGTTCCTTGAGGCATTTTTCTTCCATCCAGTTTAGCACTACAAAGCTAAATCATTGCTGGGGGAAGTTGCTGAAAAGGTCATTTCAGCTCAAATGTCTCAAATAACCCAAAACCTTAAAGATAACAATCTCTCTAAGATCTATATAAAGATATATATGATTTGTGTACTGGCCCTTCCAAGGCGTAAATATGAAAAAGCATACCTATAAAGCAGATCACAGAAATCATAACACAGAAGACAAGTGATGTTTTACATTTTGCTTGCTCTGAAACAGTTATTTGTGCCAAAGCTGAGAGTCTCAATGATGAATAGTGCAATCCTATGCATGTTTACTTGGAGCCAAGTCTTAGTGCTTTCAGTGGGTCTTACTCCCTAATAAGTATGCATAGGATTGAACCTAAGAGCCCTTTCCAGTTAATCTTAGCAGTGTTGGAATTGCTTTGTATTGCTTTCCTACACTATTTCATTGACACAGGAAGTATTGGGTAGCGTGGAAGCATCTCACACTGTGATTACTTAACATGCTAGTGTTGCTCCCTCCAGAAGCTGAGATAGTGCTGGCGTGTAAAGGAGCAGCAGCTTATAAAATTGTTTAATACTACTTTCTAGTCTATCTAGTGCTGTATTCTGACTAGTGGCAGTTCTCCAAGGTCTGGGATGATCATATGCCTGAATTCACCTACCAGGAATTGAGTCTGGGAATATGTGGAAAGCATGTGCTATGCCACTGAGCTATAGCTTCACCCAATGGATACTTTTCACATTATACTAAGCCGTTTCCAGCCATTTGGATACTTTCCAGCCATTTGATTTTGGTGTTATTTGCCTGTAAACCGCTTTGTGAACTTTGTGTTGAAAAGCGGTATATAAATACTAGTGATTGATTGATTGATTATCTGGATATTTGAGCATTACCAAAGAAGTAGCTGGAAGCATATACTGTACCCTATAGGACAGCAGTTTGAAACTTCAGGGGGGCTGCAGAGGAGGTTGCAGGTTTCCCAGACCCTTTAGAGAGCCATAGCAATTCCTGGGTAAGTTTCAGAAGCTCAGTAGGAGCAGCAGCATGGCAATCACATTGCTGCCCCCCCCCCACCCACCCACACAAAAACTTACAGGGTTCTCAAAATCTGAGTAAGACTTTGAGCACCACTTCTCAATGGAGAAAAGGAGATCCCACGATGAGGAGGAAATCTGGGATTTATGCCCATATTGTCAAATAGTAGGTGTATCCTAAGAAGCCTGAACTTGCACAAGCTACTTCCTTACACTTCCCTCCTTAGGGCAGTGTCCCCCCATATCCCTGAAAAGTTGTTTCTGAGAGTGAGGGACCATAAGAATGGTGCAGGGTGAAATGCGGGGGGTTACTGTAGGAAAGGAAAATCCCTGAAAATAAAAGCTTTGTGTCTAAATTGGGCCCCTAATAAGAATGACTATTCTAAGGGATAATTTAATTTTTCTTAGTTGGTTTCTGATCATTTGCCCTTTGAGAATCGTATGTGAGGCAATGCAGAAGAGAGTGCCAAATGAATTTGTTATGCCGCTTCTTTTTCATAAATGTTTCACACTGTTGGCTTGGTTGATGATGTTTGTATTAATACTGTATACGTACTATGCATTTAACCATCTGTGGTGGTGGTGGTGGTGTTCCCTGGGACCCTACAGTCCAGGCCATCATTCTTGGATTGTGCGACTGCAGCTACTTTTATTATGGCAGGTAATTGCCTTTTTTGGAATAGTAGTATGAAGCACGCAGTATGGTGCCTGCTTGGGTTTTTTTTATCTGATACTTTCTTCACAGAAACAAAGAAAATTAATTTAGAAGCCCTTTTGCAATAGCAAACTGGGCTTATAGGGTCAGCTTCTAATCACAGATAAAAAATAGAACATTTTTAATGGTCATCCAACAGTGATTACTTGTAGAAATTTTCCCTTAAAATTATTTATTTAGTATGTAAAAATGTTTCGATTAAAATACTATTGGTGCATTGAATATTTTTTCAGACTCTTTGGACTGATATATAGTCAGAGATGCAACAGGTGGGTTGATCAGAGGTCAGCAGGTGGTCGTCCAAATGAGGGGACCCCTGAAGCGTATACCTCCCTCCGTCTCTCTAATTTGTCCCTATGCTAGGCCCAAAATTGAAAGACGCCGCTACCACCACATAGCTGACCTGAGAGAGACCATCCTCCTGGGGTGTTGTGAGGCAATCCCTCAGGGTATTTTGGGCCACTGGGCGACCGCAACATCCAGGGCAGAGCTTCAAACAGCAGTAGGAGGCTCAAAGCCCAATCCAATACATGTCTATTCAGAAATGTTGTTGTTCCGTCGCTAAGTCATATCCGACTCTTCGCGACCCCATGGACCACAGCATGCCAGGCCTCCCTGTCTTCCACTAGCTTCCAGAGTTCGCCCAATTTCATGTTCATTGCTTCAGTGACACTATCTTACTATCTCATCCTCTGCTGCCCCCTTCTCCTTTTGCCTTCGATCTTTCCCAGCATGAGGGTCTTTTCTAAAGAGTCTTCTCTCCTCATGAGGGGACTAAAGTATTTGAGCTTCAGCTTCAGGATTTGTCCTTCCAGGGAGCAATCAGGCTTGACTTCCTGGAGGATTGACCAATTTGATCTCCTTACAGTCCAGGGGGCTCTCAAGAGTCTTCTCCAACACCATAATTCAAAAGCATCTATTCTTCGGCGCTCCGCCTTCCTTATGGTCCAGCTCTCACAGCCATGGACCCCATGGACTATTAAAAGGCTGTTTAGAAATAAGTCCCATTATAGTCTATGGAACTTACTCCAAGTTAATGTGGATATGATTGCAGCCTCAGTCTATTTGACCAGTTTCATATTTTTAAGCTCAGAGTGTCCCTTTTAATTCTGTTTGTAAAGAAACAGCATTTGACACAACTGCTTATATACCGTATGCCCACCTGAAGTACATATGCTTTACGGCAGAAACGAATGCCTGAGTGGTTCATTTGGGCTTATGGTCAGAATAGTAGAAAATGCTGCTGCTTTTGTAAATGAGGGGTCATATCAAAATGAGGGAAGCAAAGCCTTGAGGGAGCAGAAATTGGAAATCAATATAAGAAATGTTTTAAATCTGCCATGACTGGCTTGGAAAATCTAATAATGTCACTTTGTAAAAATTATTAAACATTTCTGTACATTCTTTTTGCATCGAAGCCCTTGATGATGTCATTAGTGCCGTGTGACCTTTGCTTTATGCGTTCAAATGGGATCTATAAATATTTAATAACATGGTAGACTTGCTGTTCTATCTTAATAAAAAAGAAGTGTGACTGTCAAACAAAATGTTGCCCTCCATTCAGGAGTCACACAGTACACTGACAGCGCAATCCTATGCATGTCTACTTAGAAGTAAGCCCTATTGTGTTCAGTGGGGCTTACTCCCAGGAAAGTGTGTATAGGATTGCAGCCTGAGTCACATTGCATCCAGTTTGCTGCTTCTGCGCTCTCCCCCACAGTCATACTAGCCAGAGTCGCCCATCCAGATCTACATCCAAAGGAGTTTTGATGGCAGACTAGGAATTATCCAAGACCCCCTTTTAAATGCATGGCTTGTAAGGTGAGAGCTGTGTCAGCCAGCACAGTATGATCCATGGCCGTTGCGTAGCGGTGGGAGGGTTATAGGGTTGCTGTGACCCTGCATGGCAGTGCTGCCCCTGCCGTGGCCACTGGGGTCCTTCCTCTCGCCTGCAACTGCTCCTGCACCCCCTCCAAACACAACAGAAGCTGTGCAGTTGCATCTACGTGGAGCAGTGATGGCGAACCTATGACACGCGTGTCAAAGGTGACAGACCACAACATTTGGGGTGACACACCAGTGTTCAACAATACCTGTCAAAAACTGAGTTCGTTTTACTTATTTTTCATTTTTGTAATGATTTGATGTTTCTTTATATAATACATAGCACCGCACATGATTGGACTGTATTTTTTGGTTTATATAAATGAATATAAAGAATTGTGTCTCTTTTGTTTGGGGGGGGGGTTGACACACCAGAAAAATCAAGTTAAACGTTTTCTTAAGTTTTGACACACTGAGCCCAAAAGGTTCGCCATCACTGATCTAGAGTGTCTTCTGAAGTCTGAGGCAACCTCCCCAGGCCTCAGAAGGCAAAGGGAAGGCCTTAATGTCACTTCCAGTTTGTTGAGCAAAACCAGAAATGATATTCTAAGGCCTTCCCTAGGCCTTCTGAGGACTGGCCCCAGACCTCAGAACCACTCTCCAGACGCAACCAGGGTACAGCTCCAGTCCCATTCGGAGGGGTACAGGTCAAGGGGGGGCCAGGTCAGGGGCCAGCCATGGAAGATGTGCCTGAAGATGGCACTCCTTCCAGCTAATCCACTGGTCCATGCTGAAAGAGCATGTGTGCAAATAGCAAACTCCATGCATGAGGCTGGACATTTGTCTTCTCGCCGCCCTCCCCCGAAGCAGGGCCCTCAGCAGGAAGCGGGTTTCATGGGAGAGGACTGAGTAATCAGTCTTGCCCATGCAGTTGTGCAGTTCAACTGCAGTGTGGGCTCACACATTGTGAACTGACTCCCCTACTACTAGGCTATGAACATGAAGAAGGTATAAAACCATGAGAAAGCAGGAGGGAAAGAAATTGCAATCACTTTGCTTCTGAAGCTGAATTTTGGAGTTAAGGACAATCTAGTACCACTAGGTGGAAATTCTTGTGTGATTTACCCTACTCCAGGAGAACTCACACTGTTTAAAAAAGAAATGGAGAGAGACACAAAAAGAGATCATCAAAAAATCACTGGAAACAGTGTTATGCTGCAGGGATTGGGGGCAGTTGCTCTCTCACTGTTACATATAAGCGTATCACCACAATGTGGTGTTGCATTGGAAGGAATGCTCAAATCAGTGTGTTCTTATCAGCTGAAACATCAGTCCCACCATCCCCATGCTCTCCCTCTGCCTTCCTCACACCCTCCCCAAAAAGCCATTCCACCGCCTAGCGGGAGCACTTACCACGGGGTAGTGATATATCCTCCTCCATCCGGCACTGGGCCCAGCACTGACTGCCGCTGGCCCAGCACTGGCGGTAGGGACTCTGGCAGTAGCATAAACACACTGTAAAGTGTGTTTGCAATATCCAGAGATGCCACTCCCTGGGCCGTTAGTGCTGGCCCAGATAGGATTGGGCTCACAGTTTGGTTATCGTGGCCGACCCCTTCTTGTTTGAAACCATGATCATAAGTAGGAGATTTTCTCCTACCATGCACTTGTTTAGTCTAGGGAACATTTCACAAAGTCAGAATTCAGTCCTCATTCTGCTCAGCATCTCAGCTGGGTTACTGAAATATTGTACTACCATACTATGTTAGTGGTGGCAAGTCATTTATAAGATTTATGGTTGGCACTTGATATGTTTTCTCAGAGTCTAGGGATTTTAGAAGAAAACAAACTTGTCTTTAACAAGTTGTCTTTAGAGTCTTGGCCCATGTTAGTCTTCCACTGAGAGAGAAATATCATCTGCTATCAAATGGTATCAGATTTTTTAGTACTAACCATAACTAATCAGGCATGCTGAATGTGGGCAGCTTGCTGTTCCTGCAGTGGGGAAAGCTGGTTAACATTTATAATTCCCATTCCCTTTTGTAAACATCTGTTTCATTTTAAATTAAAAATACAGTACAAAGCATTAATCTATGTTTCTGATGGCTCACTTAGTTGTATTACCATGTTAAGTTGTATATAAGTTAAGTCACTGACTGGTCTTTTGTTTTTTATCTTGAGAAAAGCACAATACTTTGCCTGCATTAGTGATTCCTGCAATGCAAAATAATGTAATTGTGGCATCTGATGAAATGGCCAAACAGGTGCTTCAGTGTAACAAATGCTCAGTGCTATTTAATTTCTGTTCTCGTCTTAATGAGGCATGGCAGATGTTACTGTCTTCATTTCAGTGCCACTGAACAGTCATCTTTGTGATCACACATAGGACTGGCCCATAGAGCCAAGATGGTGTAGTGGTTTTGGAGTTTGACTTAAACCTGGATTATCCAAATCTCCACTAAGCCATGAAGTTTCTCGGGTGACCTTGGACCAGTCACTATCTCTCGGCCTCACCTACATCACAGGGGTGATGCGAAGATAAAAGTATGGAAGGAACCATGTATACCACCCTGAGCTCTTTGGAGAATGGGCAGTATAAAAATGTGAAAAAAATTTAAAAAAGAAAAAGTATCTCCGTGGTAGAGCACATTTTATCCATGTAATAGATAACATGTGTTATCCTTTCATGTCTAGTTAAAGGATCTGGGTTAAAAGTACTGGGATCATGAAGATGCCCTTTATCCTGTATCCAGTATTGGGATAGCTGGACCTATAGTCTGATTTGGTACAACAATGCCTGTACCAAATACAGTGCAGGGGAACTGTTCCTTGAAAGTCAAGCAGTGTCTGAAGCAGAGCAAGAGGAGTTAAACAGGAAACCGGCACTAATTGGGCAGAACTCACTGCTATCATTGGCTACAATAGCTGTCAATCAACCATGATGAAAAGCGCTACAGTGAAAAACCAGGAGAAGAAGCAGTGTAGATATTCCTGTATATGATAATTTCATAATTCATAAACTAGGACTGCCACCCAGTTAAAGAAATTTTAGCTGATTTGTCTGAATTTTAATTAATTGGTTAATGATTAAATCTGCACATATTTGTATATTTATAAAACAATAGTTCTGGAGACAATGTTTTGTTTTTTGGCAATGCACATGTCTTGGTGTGGGGCCATCTACATCTTCTATGATATTACCTGCCTGTCAGCATTTTTTGTCAGCTCACTCACTTAAACATTTTTAAAAATTAACCCCTGCTGCTAGTTAATCAGAGGCATCTTTTCAGTTGATCAGATGGATTGCTCAACAAATGGTTGCAGTCCTAGTTGAAATTTTTTTTACTTCAGGCATCATCCAGTTCTATGGAACCCCTGTACATCAGTGCTGCCATGGCCAGGAAAAGCTGCTGGTGGGAGAACCTACAGTAGATAAAAGTCAACATCACAGATAAGTCGAGGGCTGGTTTTGAGCCAAGGATCATGGAATTTTTTATGACCCCCAGATAAGTCGGGGTTTAAAACACAGGGGGTATCTGACTATAATTTTGTCTGATTTTACCCTCCCTTGTTTCTCCCATGCTGAGAAGGTCAGGAGCCAATCACTGCAGTGAGGAGAGAGTGAGGGAAATGGTGCTTGTGAAGAGGAGCACCCCCCCCCAATAAGGACACAATAATGACCGGTAGCATTGAATTGATGTTAAAAAAAACAGCTTCAAACTGTTGGGGGGAAAACAGGTTTAAAAAACACACCATAGCATAGCAACTTCAGAAAGGGTTGGGAGTTAAGGAGTTAATAACAGGCCAGAAGAGCTAGCTGTGGCACTCCTACCAATATAAACTATGAAACTGAGCTTAAAGGCAAAGCTTGGAAACTCTCTGCAAGTATAAAAGATGGTCTGCAAACAGTCTGCAGACAGGCAGTTGATACCCCTGAACTGCCCTGACTCCTGACTGACCCTGTGAGAAGACAAGGAGACAATTTATAGCTAAGGTAATTATCCTCCAATTGAAAGACAATTGGGATACGTATTTAAACATTACTGCTTCTGGGACTGCCCGTGGTACTGCTGCAGCATCTCAAAAACTGGAGAATTGCCCAAGTCACTTGTGGAGCTTGTATTTTGTGGTATTTTGCAGATATTTAGGCCAGTTATTACTTGCAAGTCATAGGATCTGCTGGTATTTCCATTCTTTCACATTTTTCATGAAATTGCCCTTGATAGGCCACTTATGGAAATGAGGTATAAAGCCTACATCTTTAATTAGTCACATTTTATTTTAAAAGAAAATCCTGCGTGCTTCTTTATAATACTTGAATTAACTGTGGATTATACTTGTGGGATATTTTTAATTCCCATCTCATATAGGTTAATCGCAGTAATGAAAAGAGCTTCCTTGCCTGTCCTTTAAGGACTTGGCATACCCACAAGGCTGTTTGGAGAGTGCTGGTGGAGACCACCTTCTTGCTTTTTCAAAACAGATTAAGTGTGACCTTCCTGAAAAAATGAATATACCTTGCTTGTTGTCCATTCTTAAAGCTGGGGCAGGGGGAGAGTAAGAGGAGCATGAATCGAGTTCAAAAGAATCTATTGGGTTGATGCAGTTGTGATGCTCCTGGTCTCATAATCATGTGATTCCTTCCTTTTCCCATACAAATTCTCCCTGCACTTCCCCCAGTAGCCTCAACTATGATTAGGGGATACATCTGCACTGAGTGTATTAATGCCAACTGGTACTGGGTCTCAATGCCACTGCCAGATTTCAAGGATTAAAGAATGACATTTTAGCATCACAGACACAACAAACCTGTGAGCAGGGACAGCTGAATATGAATATGATTCAACACCCAGTGCCACACGTGCACCCCCAAAACCCTTGGCAGAAAATGACTATCTGCCCTTGCCTCTTTCCCATGTGATCCTTTTAACAAAAGAGGAAGTTCTGCACTTCCTGTTTTATTTAAAGGGGCCACGTGAAGGAGTGAAGTGAGTGGATAGGGAAGTAGATCACCACTGCCCTCATGGTTTTTATCAGCCATAGGTAGCTACAATTCATTTTCCTACCTCACTCTTCCTTGCGTGATATATAGGTATTGAAGTTAATGATCCATTTGCTTTTAGCAAGCAGAAGCTGATTGATGTGGCACTGTCTGTAACAGGCTAGAGGGGAACTGGCAACAAACTGGAGGTGAAAGGCACCCCAAGTATGCAACTCCCACTGCTTGACATAGCCACATTGTCGACTTCATGAATGAGTCAGCTGTAATTGTGAAGTTATACAGTATGCCAGAGGTGATTATGTACCCAGGGTGTCCTAACTTGCTTAACAGCTAGGTGAGAATTTGAAAGTGGGCCCAAACTTGACAAATGGGAGATAACTTTCTTTCATAAACCTTTTTAGTGTAATCTTCACAGATTCACATTTACTGGAGTTTATCAGATTAAATGGATTGAAATCAATATTTCATCTAGTTAACTTTTGGGGGATTCGTGAATGTTACCAAAAAGGAACATAAAGTCATTTGAAAACTATTGTCGTATAACATTGATTTAACCTTACTGAATGGAAAATACAAATTATTTCTACCTTTGGGTATGCTTGAATAGCAGAAGTAAAAATGGCTCCTAACATTCTCCGAAATTGATGATCACGGCATTTATGATGCTAGGAAGATAAAGTACAGGCAATGATAGTAATATTAAATATTTTCAGTGTTCATAAGTGCTAATTTGCAAATCTGGTATAAACTATCAACTACTTATATCTCCCTTTTTCAAAACACTCTCCTTTGGGTTGAAGTGCGGCTGTGGAATGGATTTTTGTAGGCACTATCAGTTCACAAAACCTCTTTTTTATATTTATTTATTTTTTATTTTGAGAACACTGGCAAATCTGTATGTAGAAAAACAGGTGCTTTTACATTGACACATAGGGTGGCTGGCATTAAATCTCCAATTTAATGGGGAGTCTCCAAATTTCAGTCCAAGGGTCTCATTGTGTATATTACGCATTTTTGAGCCAAAAAATCAGTTTTATAAATGAATGAATAAGTTTTACTTTTTGTAATCAGTACAATATGATTCAGAACAAAAGAGAAATGTGACAATTTCGAATAAACAATAGTGCTTAAACTGAGAAATGATATATAATAAGTAAAAATGTAAAGCATTAGCAAATGCTCTGACAAAAAAGAAATTGCTGCAGGCCAGATAAAATCTTGTGGCAGGCTGGATTTGGCTTCCAGACCGTAGTTTGGAGACCCTTGCATTAAATAAAAGTTGAGAAATAAGCCAGAATTAGATAATACCTGGCAATGTGGCTGCCACAGAAAGCAGCAGTCCCAGTTTCTCTTCCTCTTTTCCCCATAGCACCTAGTGCAGAATATGTGTTATGCTTCCATCAAGTTTTCCCACCCTTTTTACACATCATTTACTTGCAAGAACAAAGAGACCTGCAGTGCAATGATGTCATTGCATTCACGTTTTAATCATTAGATGTTAGCAGTGAAGCCTGGAGGCTAAAACGCTCCATTGCTGTTTTCATTTTTAGCGCTGAATCCACTGACAAGCCTCATTCTGACTGTAAATTGAATTGGGTCTTTTAGCATGCACTGCTGGATGATGCTGCCAGACTGAACACTTCTGGACAGGTGTGCATATTTTTAGAGAGTGATTATCTCATTGCTGCCAGTCTCCACGTCAGCCTCCACCAAAAGAGGCAGAAAGACACTGAATTCTATTTTTCCGGGACAGGCACATAAGACCTGTGCCCTTGGATCAGTCTAGGGCAGTGGTTCTTAAACCTTTCAGACCAGGACCCACTTTTTGGAACGGCATTTGTGTTGGGACCCACTGGAAGTGATGTCATTAACCTGGAAGTGATGTCATGGAAGTGACATCATCGAGCAGGAGGTGCCAACATTGTGACATAATACCCCTGCTAACTGGGCAAGAGCCACTTGCCCAGAAGTGGAAGACAAGTGGTGAACACAAGTGGTGTTCCTCTTATATTTAGCAGGGGGAAAGTAACTATGTCTTTTCACCCCAGCCCAGTGTCCTTTCTAGTGCTTGTTGCCCATGGTGTTCTGTACTCGTTGTAGATTGTGAGTCCTTTTGGGACAGGGAGCCATTTAACTTTTGCCTGTAAACCGCTTTGTGAACTTTTTTGTTGAAAAGCAGTATATAAATACTGTTAGATAATAAACTTACACTCCTGGAATGCAAACTTGGATTCTTGGACTGCAACATTTGCACAACTATAAAACATCCCTGACAGAAAGCAAGATCAGGACAAAATCATATGTAAAAGCACTGAACTAAAAATAAATTTTAAAAAACCCTCACTTAAGAAGTCAAACTGTTAACACCAACAAAAGGATATAACCTGTTATTAGGCCGGCCCAGGAGTGTCACAAACGCACCGTAAAGTACGTTTTGACCACTCTTAGAGTCAGGGAGGATGGCCTCCCTTACACCAAGAGTGTTGCAAACATGCTTTATGGTGTGTTCGTGACACTCCTGGTCCAGACAAATCCCTTATGCTGGCCTAACTCCAGGTTAGGATTGTGCCCTTACAGTGCCCGACTGTGCCATGTAAGTGGCCCCTCCTCCTCACCACCAGAGCCAACCGGGGCAGTGAAAACAACGGGGAGAAGATGCTACTGTGTTGTTTTCACCACCACAACTGTCTCTGGCAGCAAGGGAAGAAGCTGCTTCACAGCATGGTTGGGCACAGTAAAAGATTTCATGTTTTGCACCACTCTAGAGACACCACTGGGATGGACAAACATTGTATACATACAACTTTGCTTAATATACATGTCCTGAAAGCCAGTACAAAATTGAGCATGGGTAAGCACCACCATTCAGGCAGTGAGGCACACATCTACTTGGCACAATTTTTAATTGCGGTCTCAGCTTACATGGACATATATCTCTTCCCAGACATATAACCAAAAATTTTGTTATGGATAAAGAAACATTAATATTTGCAGTTTGTGTAAGGGAAAATTCATATCGGAAATTTATAGTTAGTGAGGGATCCACGTACTGTATTAGTGCGTCTATTTTTCAAGCCAAGATACCTCTCTCTGTGTCTGTGATTTTCAGTGCCTGTGTTCTGTCTTATGTTCATTCATGTTAACTAAGATAAAGACTGAACATATGACTGCATGTTTCTTCAAGTAGAGGAGGTGATTATTCTTAATGTCCCATGCTGCTTAGTAATCTTAGAAATGGTGATATTGGTACTGTTAGTGATACATTTTTTATTCTGCTTTTTACAGTCACTAAAGTATTTCCACTAAATTATGCAGTTATTTTAATATGTACAGCTAGTTAAAAAAAGCCTATAAAGTAAGTTTGGAAGATTAGTTTGTATGAATCAAATGTGTTCCTGGTACTTAGTCCTAAAGGTTTTTTTTTGTTGTTGTTTGTTTTAGTTCCCTGTAAGATTAGCACAAATGCCCTTAAGCAGGGTGGATGGATAGATGTTCTAAGTCCAGGTCTGCACAATATCTGCAATCCTTAATAGCATATTTATATATCTCTTTGCTCCTCTTCCACCATCCCCTGCAACATTCCTCTTCAGCTAGGAAGCAGGGTTCATGTCACTGAGAAGTGTACATTGCACAGCAACAGATTTGTTTGCCACAAAGAAATTGGTGTTTCCTGTAGGGAACACAAAACGTGAAAGGGAGTCATGCCTGCAAAGATCTTGGTTAAAAGAGAACATGTGTACTTGAAGAACTTGCAGAGTAGTGGATTTCCTTGTTCCCTACCAAAAAAAGGACCCTAGAACAACTCTCTCCACATTGCCTAACTCATAAGGATTGCACGGGTAAAGCACCTTGAGCATCTCCCTGGTGCAAGGGGAAAGTGCAGGGTATACTTCTTTTAATAATGAATGCCAGTTATACATTCTACTTATTTATTTAAAAGATTTTTCTTTTGCCCTGCCTTTCCTCTGCCACACACACACACACACACACAGAGAGAGAGAGAGAGAGAGAGAGAGAGAGAGAGAGAGAGAGAGAGAGAGAGA
>JAJKFI010000019.1:16748519-16814444 GCA_029204185.1 Lerista edwardsae
AGAGAGAGAGAGAGAGAGAGAGAGAGAGAGAGAGAGAGAGAGAGAGAACAAT
Source organism: Lerista edwardsae (assembly GCA_029204185.1). NCBI lineage: Eukaryota > Metazoa > Chordata > Lepidosauria > Squamata > Scincidae > Lerista > Lerista edwardsae. The sequence continues at coordinate 16,748,572 of JAJKFI010000019.1, forward strand.
CCTAACCTGGAGTTAGACTGGCAGTTAGTGCAGCAAAGTTTGGCCACACAAGGGCCACAGTAAAGTGCGTTTGGACCACTCTTGGATTCAGGGAGGATGGTGCACGTCTGTGTGTTGGCCTCTTTGACTCTGAGAGTGGTCCAAACATTCTTTGCGATGTCCCTTGTGCCTACCAAACGTTGCTGGCCTAACTCCAGGTTAGGATTGCACTCACAGTCTATAGTATATATATACTTTATACAGTGTATACACACACACACACACACACACACACACACACAGAGAGAGAGAGAGAGAGAGAGAGAGAGTTAATATATATAGTTATCTTATTTTTCCTTCCAACTAGTATCCAATGTAATGATGGCTCTCTTGTAATAACTATCACTAAACAAATGGTTTCATGACCTGCTTCTAAAGCCCATTTCGGGCATTCTTCAAGGTGTGAACTCTGTGGCTTGATGCACTAGAGCAGCCATTCTCAACAGGAGCCGTATGAGTCCCTGGGGAGCCCTGGCACACTTGAACAGGCCCACAGTCTGAAACTCACCCACCCCCATGCACGCACGCACACACACACACACACATTCACAATTATTACAATGTTTAGCTGAAGAGAGTTAAACTTGGGAGAGATCCCAAGAGATCCAAGAGATTGGGAGAGATACAAGATTAGATCTTGGGAGAGATCCAAGATTAGGGATTCTGAGTGCATCATGGCTGAATGGAGATCTGAGCCCACGTCTGCCTGGTGTCAGTCACTCCAACTCTTAACCATTACACTTCATTGGTTCTAGACAAGGATGACTTATTTTCCTCTGATCTTTGCAAGAGCTTGACTGGAGACAGCCAGCTTCACCCATTCCCTTGCTCAAATTAATAGGAACTATATTCCTCCTTGGTGTTGTGGCTACACAGATTCTATTAAAGCACCATAGAAGGGAACCTTGGTAGGAGTGTGGGGCCATCCTCAGCCAAGAGCGGCAGTAAAACCGGTGGGATTCCCCCCCATCTATTGAGTGAAGGGCCTTTCGTATAATATGCCATTTCTGCTTCAGAATACATAGTTAACCAATCAGTTGCTTCTTGGTTCTGCAGACGGTTGAAATTGAAAGATGAGCTAAACCTCTTTTGAAATGTAGTGGGATGGCTAGTGTGGAGGGTTAATTAGGAGCTAGAGCCGAATAGTCTCTGGGGTGATAAATGCGTTGTGTGCTAGATACATGTTGTTTGTTCCTTATTCATATGCGCCGTCACACATGAACTCTAGCCGAATAAATACATCTTAAAAGACAATGTAATGTTCCTTCCAAGTAGAAAGTTGAAATTGCTATGAAAGTGCAATACTGCCACCTATAGGCTAGTTCATATTTCTTGTCTTTAAGTTTTGTTCTGTTTAATATTGACACCAATTCACTCTCTGTTAAAATATCTTCTTTTTAAGTATAGGTGTTTTTGAATTACTATCATTTTAACATGTAGGCTCTTGATACATACTTGAATTAGCTTGGGACTCGACCACGGCATGATGGGTTTGGAGAAATGCTCCACAAGAACACTGTGTGATGGGTTTGAAGAATGCTGCAGGTGGCATGCTGGTCAGTTACACTGCTGATCTTTTGTTTACCCTGCATTTAACTTCCATAATATGGTTTTTAACTTCCATAATATCCACTGGATGGGTGGGTCTGGACTGGGACTTACAGCAAGCAGGGAGGGAGAACTAAACCCAGCGACGGGATCTACAAATGACCTGGGGGAACACTGGGCAGGACGTAGGCGGGACATCCAGGTGATTGGCAGCCCGTTCGCGGCGATCCGCAGCTGCCCTGGCCTCGGGGGGGGGCTCCTGCTCGCTGTGGAGGACGGGTGAGGGTCGCACCGGGTGCCTGGGCAAGCAGCGATGGGGCACACTAACTGGGGGCAGCCCCCCCAGGCCAGGACAGCTGCGGAATGCTGCGGATGGGCAGCCAATCACGCGGAAGCCCTGCGTAAGTCCCGCCCAGTGTTCCCCCAGGTCGTTCGTAGATCCCGTCGCTCACTAAACCCTTTCCAGCCATGCTGTGGCCTTGACAAAAATTGCCCACTTACTATTTGCCTTGTGAAGGTAGCTTTCTTAAGAACGTAAGACAAGCCCTGCTGGACTCTGCGTGGTTCTGCACAGAAGCAGCTTGCTGCAAAGGCCTCTGGGGGCTGTAGTCAGGGGCGTTGCGATCGTTTTGAACTGAAGAAGCCATTCACTCGGGGAAAGGACAGGGTGGACACTGGATCTGGCCTGCAGACTGGAGTTTGGTGACCTCTGGCCTAAAGCAGGGGATATCTCCATATCTGCCTTTCTTGATTCTGTGCTACAGGTAACACTTCTTCACAGTTTATTGCCTAGTAATGTGTCTTCGCACTCATGTGGTGTACATTAGTTAGTTCTTAGAACCTTGAATCCTCATGAACATCAAAGAGTCTTGCAGCATCTTATTTCAGAGTCAGTTTATTGTAGTGTACCATTTTGTAGACTAAGGGCCCAATCCTATCCAACTTTCCAGTGCTAATGCAGGCTCTAGATAAGGGACCAAATGTTCATTTACCTGGAGGAGACCTCCGTGACTGCCCCTTCGCTGCAGGACACAGAGCAGGTCCCAGTGGCATGGCTGCAGCTGTTCTGGAAAGTTGGGTGGTTTTGGGCCCTACGTGACCTGTCATCCACAACACTTCCAATACAATGAATTGATTGGTCTTCATGGTGCCACAAGGTTTATTGTCATGTTTCCTGCTACAGATTAGCATGATTACCCTCTCAAAGTTTTTAGCCATCATGTCATTCTCACAGGGTAGTTAAATGTGAGATGTTTTCAGTACTATGGACTGAGCATTCCAATATGCATTGGTGACGATGAGAAAGAAATGGGGTAGTGGATGATGGTAATCTGAATAAATTAATGCAGAGTACAAGTGAATAATCTTGTATGTGCAGTGTAGAAATCTCATCACTGCCTATGAGAAAAAATGAGCTGCAGGATACACATGACCTTCCAAATGTCAGCAAGATAAAAAGTTAATGGTCACAGAAGGTCCAGACACTTATATTTACTCATGCTGTACACTGTCTGGGAAAACAGCATTGCTTTTTAAATAACTTGCCTTCCTCGGTGAACGTTACTGAAACATACTGTCAGCTCCTCCATTAAAAAGAATTGGTACAAACGTCACACATTTTGCCCATCACGTGATGTATTTGATCACAGGAAGGTGGAAATAATGCAGGGACTGTGTCAGTAAATCACCTAAGGTGAAAAGGGAAGTAAAAATGGGAGTGGTTTTTAAAGGAGGTGAGGATTCATCTTAAAGTGAGGCAGGAAGTGAGGCTTCATCAAAAAAAATACTGATTAAAAATTAATCACAAAATTGAACAAATGTGAAGAGATGGAAAAGCTGACAAGTAATACTTGAACTGAAAAATAAAGTTCACAAGCCTCTAGGGGTCTAGCAGGAAGCTCACCGGGACTTCTTTCCAAGTATGGTAACCCCCAGGCCATCTCTTGTGTATTTAACATCAGCCTGATCTGCAGGTGCTGAAGTTTTTTGCAGCATGGAAAGTAGCATGATCACCTGCTAGTGGAAGTAGATCATACTTTTTTGAATGGAAAAGTTTGGCAACCCTACTTCCAAGTAAATAAGCTTAAAAGCACTCCTATCCATGTTTGCTCACAAATTTAAATCCCAGTGGTACAATGGGATTTTCTTTCTCCGAAGTGCTGCAGTTGAGGTCATGCTATTCCGTGAGACTTGCTTCTGGACAAATGGGCATAGGTCCAGACCTATGATATAAATTAAGCATATGTCTCAGTGCTTTCCCACACTGTCATTTCCTGTTGCTTAGGAAAAAGACGTCACTATTTTTATATTTGTGTAGATTTTCCTTTTGGCAGCAGCAAACAAAATAGGCTTCTGTGATCCTATAGATTAATGGCTGCTTCAGTAGCATGAATTGATAGGCTTCATTTGAGGAGTCCAAAAGCTTAAACACTCCAAGCTCCCGATAACAATTTTGCATTCCGATGATGCTTAAAAAAGTTTGATGTGAGGAATTGTATTTGCACACGCGAGCATCTATGGGCCATTTAAAGAGCTGCTGGCAAGATGTTCTCAAGACTCGACTTTTCAAAGAGTTCTGTGCATTGAGTGTATTCAGAACAGAGCTTAGATGAAGCTCTGCTTGAGGCTATATGCCTGAAGAGGTTCCCTAGCTGCCGCCGCCCCAAAAAAATCATGCAGAAATTCAGTGATGGTGTTAGTATATCTGGAGTCAATTGCTCAATAGTTTGACATCATAGTGTAAGAGGGGAGGAGGAGAGAGACTATTGCACGCTTTTTGTTGGCTTTGGGGTGCATTTGATTTAATTACGTAGGATCCTGCTGTTGTTAGCAGTTGCCCTTTGTTTCCTAAAACTGGCGAAGTTGCTGTAGTCCTCTTGTGTGCACATACGTACTACCACCTGTTCATGGGGGACAGCCCCTCCCAGAGTGATGAGCTGTACAGCCTAACCTTTGGAGAGAAACTGACACCTGCATGTTGGTCCCCTTGCTGTGTACTGAGACTGGCAGTTCCTGGGGAGGTAGTTCAGAGCCTATCCTTGGTATGCAAGTGGCCTCAGGTTCACTCCAGGAAGCTGCAGGTAGGACTGGAAAGACCCTTGGCTGCTAAGTTAGATGGGCTAATGACCTGACTTGATACAAGGTAGCTTCGTGTATTCATAAGCATACACACAGATAAAGCTTTAATCCTCCGGTTTGACCTGGGGCACTAAAGTATGAAAACCAAGCAGATTTTCTTGTGCTAGCACAGAGAGGATGCACCTGTGAGAGGAGGGATTCCCTTTCTGCTGGTACACGCACAACTGCTGCCATCCTCTGGGGAGCCCTCATTTCTGTTTTGGGCCCTTTCCCATTAAGTGGCAGTTGGACTGTGTTAGTAGCTAGTGTGCGGGTGGCCTTCTTGCTAGTGCCGGCAGTTACAAAGATGTCCACTGGATCAGGTAAGTCCAGCACAGGGGAGAGGAGGTGTGGAGATGGTGAGGAGGGGGTGGAATGGGGCAAGAATGGGTGGATCAGGCTCAAGAAGGGGCAGGATTGGTGGTACCAGTGCGCACTGTATCCTAACCCACTTCCTGAGCCTGATCCACCCATGGAGTTATAATAAACATGGAGACGAAATGACGTCATATTCTTGAAACTTCCAGTCTGGTCTAACAATATGGCCGACGCAATGGTTCTGGTCCCTGGTCTGGTCAAACCGGTCAAACAATATGGCCGACGCATGGGTCTGGTCTGGGCTGGGTCTAACCATGGGTCTAACAATATTGCTGACGCAGATCATCGCCGCGAAGGAGGATTGCCGTGGATTCTTGAATAAAAATCTCCCTGCCCGTGTGTAAAAGTTAATCTCAACGTCTTTAAGCATGCCTACGTGTTCTGCATACGGGTGTGCGAATCGCTGTCAGAAAAATGGGATTACTTTGCACAGGTACTCTTAATAGTCTAGAAGTAAAAAAGAATTACTCTCCTATTGACAACTACTTGTGTCATGAAGAGATTTTAATGTAATTTTCCTATATATTTATCTAATTTTTGCCCACCCTCCCCTTTTTTTTTCTTTCCTTCCCGTTCACACTTTATTTTTTGCTTGTGTAGATTTCAAAAAATAAGTCTGTCAAAACAGTGCAATCCGAGTTTTAATAGACAGCAAGTAGCATTTCGTCCGGTATGTTCAGTAACATAATTATGCGGAATTAAACCTTGTACGTGCATATTAACTCATAATTAGGTTACCAATGATGTTTCTACACGATCACACGTTATTATTTTCGTACGTTTTTATTTTTATTCAGTCCTAAACACTACGCGCAAAGCAATCTGAAATGCTTGGAATCAGCATTTTGAGTATAAAAACATGGCCGCTAAGCCCGCCCCCTCTGGCCTCACTTTGTTCCTATCTAACTGCATGGGCAGGGCCACCGCCTGGATCCACCTGTGATATCTCTAGCACAAGTCCAAGTTGACCTATAGCGACTGCCACACCAGTAAAGTCCCCTTAGCTTGAGGAGACCTCCAGCAGCTGAACATTCCCCATGGAATGTAGCACAGCCCACACTGGCGCTTCTGCGTCACAGCTTGGAGATTCAGGGCGCAATCCTAACCCGGAGTAGGCCAGCAACGTTTGGTCGGCACAAGGGACATCGTAAAGAATGTTTGGACCACTCTCAAAGAGGCCAGCACACAGATGTGCGCCATCCTCCCTGAATCAAAGAGTGGTCCAAACGCGCTTTACAGTGGCCCTTGTGCCCGCCAAACTTGGCTGGCCTAACTGTGCTGGCCTAACTCCAGGTTAGGATTGCACCCTCAGTTAGAATCATGCTGAACTTCAGCATGAAAAGCAGTTCTGAATAGGAAGCCCGGGTCAAATTACATCCTGCTTCCAGAGAACGTTTTTTGGAGGAAAACGAAAGTGGACAGTGTTAAAAGCGCGCGTGGGGGATGGGGAAGAAACTTCCAGTAAAAAGATGATCTGGGTCAGAGGAAGTGAGCAAAGAAAAGACAGAAAATAAATAATAGTAAAGAAAATTGGTGACAAGGAGAAGGATGGAAGAAAAGGGGAAGCAATTTGTTACAGAGAGCAGATTTCAAGGGACAAGGAGAAACCTGCATTGCCCAGATGCCAGTTGTCAGTGACACCTAGATATTGGTATTGGTGCACCCCTCTGTCTAATCTGTCTTGGTTGCAGTTGCTGCATAGCCTCATACAGTTTCTACAATTAGTTCTCCCCTCCTCCGCTCTGCACCAGTTGCAGCAGTCAAGCGACACAACCCAAAAAATCAGTCAGATTGCACAACCTACTTGTAAAGCATTACCACTTTGCATGACATGAACCGAACGTTAGGGGATGGGGAACTTATTTAAAACATACACGGCAGAGGAATACTTTGCTGCATGGCTTTCACTTTGGAGTGTGGTTGAGAACTACCACACTCCAAAGTGAAAGCCATGCAGCAAAGTATTCCTCTGCCATGTATGTTTTAAATAAGTTCCCCATCCCCGAACATTCGGTTCATGTCATGCAAAGTGGTAATGCTTTACAAGTGTGAGATGGGACCTACCTCCTATAACCAGAGGAAGAAGTACAGTAGACTTTTCCTAGTCAGTGTGATGCAGGGGTTTATCTAAGTTCTGAAGGAGTGGAGAAAAAAAGGTTCAGAATGTGATACTGGGTACATAATTCAACTTCTAGATAATTTCAGTGTGTTTTTGTGTAAATGTCTAGTCCTTATGGTTTATTAAGAACATAGTATATATTTAAAAATGCTTGTGCAGTGATAATGACGCCTAGGCAGTTTCTAAGGACAGTAGTTTCCTGTACAAGCTTGTACCCTTCCCAGTGACTAGTAGAGTCAGAATAAATTGTGCAAAAAAGAGAGATTATGTTTGTTTTGCTCAATTTTGCATATTTCTACCGGTTATAGGATTTCATTGTGTTACTTTTGGTATAGAACTGCATTTAGCTAATATACACACAGCCCCAGCTACATCCGTGCCCTGTCCCTTGTGTTGATTGTTGCTGCTTAGTGGTTAATAAGTATCTGTTTCACATAATTGATGTCATTTGCCAGGTCTTAATAGGTGGACACATGGAGCTGTTTTGCAATAGTTCCTTTTCTGAAATTGCTATGCCTAGCATCAATCTTGTGAAAGCTATAAGCTGTCATTAGAAATAATGAGATTGGAGAGCCAATCAGGGCTACCTCTTGACCAGTATTCCTGCATCTGAGCCTTTAGTGCACGTTGCCAGTATGTATTTAAGCGTCACTCTGCAACTATACAGACAAGCAAACTAACCTACTTTCTGTTCTGTAAAGATGTGATTTCTACCTGTCTTAGTACTTAACTGCAAGATTTTGTGTGTGTGTGTGTGTGTGTGTGTGACTTGAGATAATGCACAGCCTTTCAACCCTGACACTCAAGGCTATCTTGAATTGAAACAGGATCTGTCCTAAAGTTGACTGTATTGTAGATTCTGTTTGCTGGGGTCGGTTGCATTGCCAAGGACAAGCAGCCAACCCACTGAACTCTCAGCAGCAACAGCCGACTCTGTGATTGGCAGCTTCAGAGGAGGCCAAAGTGTGAATGGCCAGAAAAGAACCTGATGTTCATGGACTCTCTAGGTCAGTGCTCCCCAGCCTTTGCCTACCCATCAGCAACCGTACTGAGTAAACAGAAGCTGAGAGCAGTGTTGTCCTTTTATTCCACCCTCGAGAGACCTTTCAAAACACACTAGGAGCCAGGACTTGAATATTTGGGGAAAGAGGTGGTTTGTTTACAAGTGGCTGGGTGTGGGTGCATGGGCATGCTCTCTCGTGGGCAGTACCTGGGGTTTCAGTATCCCTTTTCACTCCAGCAGTCATGTCTCTCCTAGTGGCTGTTCATTAGTGTTTCTTCAGCATCTTTGCAGACCCCTCTGGGGGGCACCATCTATTGATTTGTTTTGTTATCTACTCATTGTGAATTCACTTCGTGAATTGTTGTTGTTGTTGAAAAGTGGTCTGTAAATATTAATAAGTTAAGGAGAGGTTCAGCTTTGGAATTTATTAACAAGTCAGGAAATTCAATATGTTTCACATGAAACTTCAGCAGGGAATATTTGCCTGAAAATAGAACTTCCTTTGCACAAAATATGATGCACATTCTAGCTTTCCTGGTGGCGATTGCATTATGGTTTCAGACATTTTGAGTTGACTCCTAATCTGCGTCTGCACAGCCAGAAGGGATTTGTGCATTGGTTTGTTTTTTTTTGGGGGGGGGGGCATTGCTTTGCAGTGGTTCTTCTTGGCTGACAGATTCCAGATTGTGATGCTAAGGGGACACCTGGCCTTTATAGTGTGAGGTGCCTCAGGGTTCTATTCTGTCCCCCATGCTTTTTAACATCTACATGAAACTGCTGGGAGCAATCATCCAGGGATTTGGAGTGGGGTGTCACTAATATGTTGATGACACCCAACTCTGTCCTTGCCATCCAGTTCCAGGGAAGTTGTGGAAATTCTGGAGTGCTGTCTGGAGGCGATTGGGAACTGGATGAGGGCCAGTAGGTTGAGATTGAATCCAGAAAAGACAGAGGTACTCCTGGTCAGGAAATCCTCAATGCAGGTACTGAATCATCTACCTATACTGCATGGGGTTGCACTCCCCCTGCAGGATCCAGTGCACAGTTTGGAAGTGCTGGACTCACAGCTCACTCTGGAGAGCTAAGTGGCAGCAGAGGCCAGGAGGACGTTTGCCCAGCTTTGGCCAGCACGCCAGCTGCAGCCGTACTTGAGTTGATCGTACCTAACCACAGCCCCCTCCTTTGTAATCAGCAAGGTCGAAACCTTACTTTTTTGTCTTGCATTTAGGTGATGTGTCCCCTAGTTTCTATTCCCCCAATTTGATTTGTTCATGAGCATAATTCAATGTGCTGGTTTTGAATCTGAAAGCCCTGTATGACTTGAAACTGGGGAACCTGAGGAACAGTCTATATGAACCAATCCATCCCCTGAGGTCATTTGAGGGAGTCCTGCTGCAAAGGTAGCTTTTGGTTGAAGCCCAACTGGCAGCAAGGAGTGGCAGGGCCTTCTGCGTGGCAGCACCATTATTGTGCAATTGCCTTCCAGTTGTGTTAGGAATGACGCCCTCCTTGCTAGCCTTCTAGCGAGGGCTAAAAACTTACCTCCTTTGTTTTGCCTTTCCTTCTTAATTCTGCTGGTTTAGTTTTAGTTAATTTGCTTGTGGTTTTGGCTGTATTATAAGGTGTTCACTGTGTTTGTTGTTACTGCTGGTTGTTTTTACACCTAGGTGTGTGTTTGTTTTTACATTTGGGCTGCTGCTATTGTGATTTTATGAATTCTGTAAACCATCTTGGGTGCCCCAATAATAAAGGGGGAAAAGCAGGGTATAAATATTTTAAATAAATATGAACATAAGGAAAAAACAAACAGGAGGTACATCTGAAGGAAAAAGGAGTTAGTTCACTGATACAGGTATATCAGCTGCTGCGGATGACTTCTTTGCTCAACACTTAATGATGAGCAGCTGAATGCGTCAGCTGAACTGTTGAAGCAATATGAGGTGACACAAACATATAAAGTTGGGTGACATTGTGGTCAACGTTTCAGGAAGGAGACTCAGGGAGAGGCAGGCTTGTACACTGCCCATCTCATGCAAGAAGGGAGAATTGAGGCAGTTCTGCCTTTGCTTTATATTAAGACTAAACCACCGTTCTGCATTATGTACAAAGATGAGGAATTGCACTTTGCTAGCTAGAGTTAGAACAAGCCAGGATAGCAAACCAGTTTTGCAATTTTTGGCTTCCAAAAGGCTATGTCACTTGCATACAAGTACGAAAAGTTGTTTTTTTTGTTCCTCCCCAGTTAAACTATGGCTGCAGAATTGCACATCAGTGCTCAGTTCATTACATTCTGATAACAGTGAGCCACAGTGCTAGATCAGATGGAAAAGCCAGGGCCAGCCCATCCATGAAGCCAATTGAAGCACCTTAGACAGCAGTGGCAGGGGAGAGCCACTTCCACCTCCCTGCTTACCTCCACTGATCCTCCCGCCACTCCCTGAATTGGAAAAGGGAGGACCATTGTGGGCTACAGTGTTGGGGGAGCAGAAGATGGCATGTCACCAGGTAAAGGGGGGCAGCACCACCTCAGGTGCCCTGTGGCAAACCCTGGGTAAAGCTCTTCTGGGATTATATTCCTTCAGGTTACAGGGAAGGCATTTGCATGTTTAAATGCTTCTCTGTGTGTGGGAGGGGGGGCAGACATACATATTGCCATGCAAATAGAAAGCTGTCTTGTCTGGGAGAAGGGTTTAGACTAGTATTTTCCTTGACATACTAGTTTTCTACATAAACATAGGGGAGCATTTAAACATGCAGTTTGTTTAAACATGCAGCCTCAAGTAGTACAGTCCAGGAGAAACGTCACTTCTTGATTCTGCTAATAGTATGAATTGGCCCAAAAGTGGTTTGTTTCCTTTTGAAAAGGGGAGAGATAAATTAAGAGCTGCTGTGTTAGTTGGCAGTGCCTCTGGCTTCATGGAACTTTTACTGATGGGAAATAACCTTCACAGGGTTTTGGACCACAATGCCTGTAGGTGGTGCTGGCAAAGAGAATGGCAAATGCTAATTTCTGCTTCTGTACCAGGCATTTTTCACAAGGGATTCAACTTTACTGTTTCTGGCATGCCTTCCCTTCCGTCCCAGGGTTTCTATAGAAACAAGTAGAAAACAGCAAAAATAGCAAAGGGGGAGGCCTTCCCAACCATAATTGTATTAGAGCTCACAGTTGCCTCTCCTAGACCACAGCGCTTAATGCATTCCGTTGCCTAAATCCAGTCCTCTTCCTGTATTTTGAGGTGTCAGTTCTATAAACGTTTTTCCACGTCGACTGTAATGAAAACAAGATGAAATATTGCTCTGACGTTTAACTTTGGCACAAAATATGAGACTTGGCAGATCCCAGCACTGCAACTGCTGAAATTCTGGCTTACTGCTTTTGGTCTAATTAGAGTGAGCCAAACTTGATGCCTTCATCTTCCTAAAAAAATTTTCTCCAGAATTATGCGTGTTAATTATTTAGAAAATGGATTCTCCCAGTTTGAAGTCTACTGACTTACTCTGAGCATAATGTACATAGCAACTGTCATTTCAGAAGATGAGAAGTCAAATATGGTTCTAAAATGTAATTTGGATCATGTAATTGAATGGGCATTGGTAAAAACCTGGTCTTGCATGTATCTTTAGGATTATCATGATCATCGACAGATAACTATAGCTCCACACTGGATTGTGTTCAGTGCCTGTCAACGTAGATACATTTTGTCCTACAATCTCCTATTATGTACAAATCAGGACAGTGCATGATGAGCCAAGCTTGGCTGTCACCTGTGCCATTAGAAGTACAAAAGTTCATTTTGGCCAACTCTGAAAGTCAATTCTATATAACTGATATGTGTGCAATGCCTCTTTGTTTTTCCCTTTTCTCTCTTTTCTGAGCCTGTGAATTGGTGGGTTCTCTAGGGCCAGAACCACCTGGGATTTTGTGTATTCTGCCTGTTCTTTTCCTGCTAGATTCTCAGTTAAAACATAGACATTGTACCATGGTGATATGGCATTATAGGAGGTAGTTCAGCTGGCAGATCTCTTGAATGTTTCAAGGTACCCCAATATTGTCTTCAGAGTGACAGTGGCAGGAGGCCATGTTGGCTAGAGCCTACTTGCACTGTGCCATTGGCTGTGGTTGAAGAATGCAAAAGCATTATGGCCAGGATATAACAGAGACATTTGTTGTTGTTTTTAAAACCCTTCTGCTATGCAGTACCGTGCCTTTTCCATTAATTTCAGTAGAGAGGTTTGCTCTGCTTAAACAAAATGAAAAGTACTCTCCTTACCTGGTGACTAAGAAGTCTGTCTCACACATATCCAACTAGAAACTGGCCAGAGATGGGGAAGGGGTGAGCTGATAGCACAACTGACCGAGGGCAGGGGGTGTTCTGGAAGCAATAGAACATGCCAGATACTATCCCCTTCATTTTCAGGTTGCCTGCCCCTTGCCTCTCCTTGGACATATCCCATCAAAAGTAGTGGTGTATGTCCAAGGTGATCGAGAGACAGCTACAGGGCTTATCAAGAGGTAAGTATAACTCATGCCATATATCTTATCCCTTGGGCTGCCCCCACAGAATGCAGGGCAAACCTTTTTGGCAGGGGTGGGAAGGAAGAATGGACAGGATTGGGCTGAAAGTTTCCAACATTCTACCAGTCCTTGCCTTGAGTTAATCAATTTAGCCTGATGAATCAGTTCACACATTCATCTGCAAGTCTTCTATGCTTGATTAATGAAGTGAGATCCAATCTGTAAAGTCACTCAATCCAAAGGCCAGGTACATGTGTACTGTGTATATAATATGTGAGCACAGATGACAGGAAGCTTATTAACATGTTTAAAGTGAAAAAAAAAATTTTTTTTAACCGAGATAGGGTGAATAATCAAAGATTATCCTTGGAGTTCTGGTCTAACACTGGATAGAAATCATCTCTCCATAACTGCAGCATTTTCTTTTGTGGCCTTCCCCCCTGGCTGGATACACAGTGGATCAGCTGAGCTGGACTTTTTAAATAGTTTTTTGAGCATCTGATTTATTGGCTCTCTCTCCTGCCAAAAGAATGGGGAGGGAATGTTGTGTTCTAGGTCATGCACACAGTTGGACTCATATCCCTGATTCCGGAACTCCTGTTTTCAGCACAGACCCCCAAGGGTAAACAAAGGAAACCTATCAACTAGTACAGGCTGTGGCTGCCTGAAATGCCACCATTTCCCTCGTGTCCTGTAGTGGTTTACCTGTGCAGATGTGCATTGTGGCTGGCCTTAATTGCTGCATCAGGGCAGCTTCCGTCATTCTCTCATGTTTTCACAGGCAGCCCGTCCAGTATATTAATCTCATACTTTAACTCCTGAAGCCTGACACTGCAGCAGAGTTCTAAGGTGGCATAATGAATATCTTACTTCAAACTACAGGAAGGGATTCATATTTTTTAAGGTTAAAAATCACATATGCAAATACCACAACAGGGAATGGGCTGGATCACAACCTTTCTTCTTGCACACTGAGAGTGCAATCCTAACCTGGAGTTCTCCCGGCATAGTTAGGCCAGCAAAGTTTGGCTGGCACCAGGTAAGGGCCATTGTACAGTGCATTTGGACGACTCTCTGGGAGGATGGTGCATGTCTGTGTGCTGGCTTCTCTGACTCTGAGAGTGGTCCAAACATACTTTACGATGTCCCTAGTGCCAGCCAAACTTTGCTGGCCTAACTAGTGCCAGCCTAACTTCACATTAGGATTGCACCCTCAATAGTCTTTTTAAAAAACAAATTAAGAATTTGTTTTATATGCTGTAGCCTTCAAAATGGTATCTCCCATCTACAATATAAAGTGGTAAAGTGAATTCTGCCATCTCATTTTGCTGCATGTGTAAACCAGGCTGAGTGGGGAATTCCAATGAGAAATGTGCACCTATACTCTGATTCTGTTATTGCAGAGAAAGATGTGGACTTGGGAGGGACTTAGTCCTGGAAGATCCAGGTTCAAATCCCTGCTCAGCCATGATGCTGCCTGGATGACCTCAGGCCTGTCACTGTCTCTCAGCCTCATAGGGTTGTCGTAAGAACAAAACCAGCTTCCTGGAGAAAGGGCAGTATAAAAACAGGGGATAAATATTTGGGTAGACTTTCCCTCTTGCTTCTTCAAATAGTGTCTGAGCACCAGGATTACTGAAAGAAGATGACTTCCTTTCTCAGAATAGTGGCAGAGGTTTTTTTTCATGGCATATAATTGGAATACTGTCGTTTAAGCAGATGCAAAATGGGAAATACCATTGAAGAGAATTGTAGGATACTGCTGCATGATTGAACTTGATGCTTCCTGTACAATGAACAAATATATAGTATACATGAAAATTGCATAGAACAGTACAGGCATAAAGTACATATACCTGAATACTTCTTACAAAAGAACCTAATTCTGTCTGTCTTCATTTATGTGAATGTGGAATCTGCTTGCAAACACAGAGCATGAAACAAAGAACTGTGGTATTTATAGTGTGAGATAACAGGACCGTGAAACAGACAGTATGTCAGTGTAATTCAAACACAGTTCTCTTTGAAAAGCAGCACTGAGTTACTGAAATTACTCATTCTGAATAATTTCTACCTATTGTACAGGTGTGTATCCAAGATGAATAATATTAATGTTTGAAGATCCACATTCTTTACTCATTGTATTCAAAATGTTACATAACTCAAATGTAATAATAGTTTCATAGCAGAAATAATCACTACCTACCTATAATGACCCAGACTGATGGAAACTGAATTCATTAAGGTCAATATAACTTGGACAGTGGTGTAGCTGGGGAAGGCAAGGGGCAAATGCCCCTGCGCACCAAACAGGAAGAGGAGTCAAGATCACGCCTCTCCCATCGCCACTCTGCTCTGGGGGCTGCCCTCCTTCTCCACTTTTTTTTAAGTGGAGGAGGAGGGAGGCATCCCCCAGCGGGTCTTCTGAGAACAGGGAAAGCTGCACACAGCCTCTCTGGCACTCAATAAGGTCTTCTGAGGGCCAAAAACATCACTTCCAGTTTTTGGCCTTCCCAAAAGCCTCATGAGAGCAGCGGAAGTCGCACATGGGCCTCTCTGGCCCCCAGAATGCCTGGGAGGGGAAGCAGCAGATGTGGAAACGGTACCTTGGAGGTGTGCCTCCAGGTGCCACTTCCCCCAGGAGCAGAAGATCAGACAAAAATCAAGTTATAGTTCTAAGTAAGCATGTTGCATATGCACGTTCAGCTTCCTGTTATGCCTTGGCTTTTGTTGACACTTCTGGGTACCAAGGGAATGGCACGTTTGCTTTCAAAGTCACCTTAAGAAAAGAGTAATCTTCTCTGATGAATAGCCCAGTCCGAAACCTAATGCTTTTACAATACAGCCTGGGCTAGGTCAGTCACTGCACAGAAATAGATTTCCCATGGAAACCGTTCTGTTGAAAAGATGTAACATAAACGTAACTAGACCTTAAGGTTAGGGCTAGGTATTTGTACTAAATAAATAGGTAAACATGTATGTATGTAAAGTTATTTTTTGCTACACTTCTGTCCTGGTGCAATATAGCATCTAGAACAGGGGTCAGGTAACTTTTTTACCTTTTACCCCAAAATATATTTAGATACGCCGACGTTACCCCCCCCCCTCCCGCCAGAACAAAAGAAAAAAAATTACATATTGGAACCCATTGCTTTTTATTTGCCTGGCAGGGCAATGGAGGCAGGGGTGGGGGGAAAGATGCGTGCCGTCCCTGGCTTGCCTCTTCACTGCCGCTCTGCTCTGCTGCCGCTCAGGTCCAATGCGCTCTGTTGCTTTCCTTGCTGTGTCCACATGCTCTAAACTGCCGTGGTGTGAAAAGCAGAGCAGGCGTAGAGCAGTCTGGGGTGCGTTTTGCTGGCCGGCGAAAGTGGGCAGAGCAAAACAAACAAAACAAAACGGAGCCGGAATGAGGGTAATGGACGGTCGCGCTGCCAAGATACAGCTGGGCATGCATATAGATTCATATGCATGCCTGGCTGTGTCTCGGCAGCATGACCAGTGATGTCATTCAGGGGGAACGGACCAGAACGGGCGTTCCAGATCCTAACGGGCTCTGTGGCTGGTTCCGGGTTCCCGACAAGTGCCAATCAAAAGTGAGTTCCTGTTCCTAAATCATTTGAATGACACCACTGAGCATGACCGTCCATAACCCCCAGGAATTTCATTTTTACCCCATTTGGGGTAATTTACCCCTGTTCCCTGACCACTGATCTAGAATGTTAGTTGTGGATATAGGAAAGTCTTACCCAGCCAAGCTCTAAGGTTGCAATCCTATGCATACTTGCCTAATTGATTCTTAATATGGATGTTTAAGATTACACTGTAGGAGACCCAGACGAGTGTGAAAGTCTCTGTGAAACCCAGAGACTCTGTGTAGGAGACCCAGAGGAGTGTGAAAGTTTACCAGATTGTTGTGAAACTGGCACAAAGGGGAAAGCAGCTTCCCAGTTTTAATAACTGGGAAAGTAATCATTCTTAATTTTAGTGTGATCCATAGGACCACTTTGTATTATTGTACACATTTCAGTCATGACCTCTAATAGGGGATGTAGAGTAATCAACAGTTGGTCAAATTGTACTTGTGTGACGATTCAGAACTATACACTTGTTTTCATTTAATTCCAGGTTGCTATTGGTCAACTTTACTCAACACAGAAGCTTGTTATTGAGGGGCCAGAAAAACTCTGACATTGAAGACACAGAATATGGAGCAGTGCTGGACCAGTTTCAGTATTCTACAATGCGCACAGATTAGTGGAACATATATTCTCCGTATGTTTTGAGCTGTCTTTCTTGTTGTCATGGAATATAATTAAACTCTAGTCACTCACTCAGTTTTAACAACCTATCTAAAATGTATTTTCATGCTTTAAGTATGCGACCATAATGATGAATGTGTGTGTAGGTATATGAGTATCAATGTTTGCTAGTATTTTCCACAATAGTTTTCTTAACAATAAAATTTCACACACCAAATTTGGTTTGTTCTTTCTTCAGCTTTTGGAGGAGCACAATATTCTTTCTACCCACCTCAACTGCTTACAAGAATATTTGTTACAGCTTGATCAGGTATAAAGTTTTGTGATGAACTCTCTTAATCAGCTAACGCTACTTATATTTCAGGTTAAAAGCTGCAAGCCCCACTAAATGCTAGAGCAGTTTGAAGCCACCTTTGTTGCAAAATAAAAAATCTGTGGTGCAGCCAGTTTGAACTCATTTCTAATGCACTGTGGTTCATACACAAGATAAATATTCAGAAGTAGAGTTGTTGAACATCACTCAGCATACTAAAGCATTACAAACTTTTATGTGAATTAGGTATACTTTTATTATTATAATGTTACCAGGTTGGAAATTCAAACTATTTTCCCATCTAAAAAACACCTGATTTCAGCTTAAAAACTCACTTGCCCCGACTTCCCTGAAAGGACAGAGAGAATAAAGTTGCCCCTAATAGAGAGAATAAAGTTTTGACTGCCTGGCTCTTTCCCCCTGGTTCTTATTGCAATTGGATGTAACTAAGGCTTCTATTAAAGTGTATAATGTGCTCTGCATTGTTTAACATTCAGAAGTTGGGCATAATAGAGAGCAGCTATTGCATCTCATGAAGATTTCTCCAATAATGTAGCAATTGAAACATTCCTATTTTATTCAGTCTGAAGAGAGTATTCCCCCTTATGAGTTCTCTTAGTAACTAAGGATTATTCAGAACAGGGTTTCATGTTACCGGATCACTTCTGTATTGCACTTTTACGAAAGGTGCTATGCATATACACCACCTGCAGGAAGATTTGCAGCAACTGGCAACTTTTATGCTTGCCCATTGTATGTATAGTGGCATGCCAAATGTTTCATCAGTCTATTACAGAATTTCTCCCTGTTTTATCTTCAACTCAGGCAGACAACTTGTTCAGCAGTACAGAACACACTAGAAACATGAACTGGAAGCCTATGGGAGAGACAGGTGCAAGGTGTCCAACGCATAAGCAGAATGTTCTGATTGAAAGAAGTACAAAACTAGCTAATGACACATTAAATATTCCCTTACATTCTTGTTCAGAACTTGTTGGCTCCAATTTATGCCCCACTCTTATCCCTTCCCCCAAACTACATGATGCAGCGGGGCCAGCAGGATGCCTGCTGCATCTTATAGGAGAGGAACCAGATGACCCAGGAGAGATAAATGAAAATATTTTTTACTTCCCCTACAAGCCATCTCACCATGGGTCTCCTCAGACCTATACCAGCTATTTAGTTAGCCTAAGTCCAAAGGAACTTCAGGGGGTGGGTGTTGGGCCAGAAAAACAGGGATAGAATCATGGTACATGCTATTGCATCCAAGATCTACAACCATAAATCTCATATTGTATTGGGCTGCTAGTCCTAATTCACATTCACAGAAATATGATCATGGAGTTGGTTATACAGCATGTCAGATCATTCATCTTTTTATCAGCCACATTTTCAAGCTTACCTCTGCTGGTGTGAGGGCAGAACTACATGCTTAAGAGTAACTCTCTTAAGAGCAGGATCCTAGAAGGGTCTGTATGGTTGGATTAATTCTACCCCTTGACCTATTGCAATGGGACCATCAGCTGTCATATATACACTATAGCTGTATCAGTAGCTGTGCTCCCTTAAGATTTAGTGTGTTGTATCATCAGCAAGGTAAAGGTTTCCTCACAACAGAATGGTCTAGGCATGAGCCACACTAGGGGGTAGTGCTCATCTCCGTTTCTAAGCCAAAGAGCCAGCGTTTGTCCGAGGACAAGTTTCCGTGGTCATGTGGCCAGCATGACTATACACCAAGGCAGACAGAATGCCGTTACCTTCCCACTGAAATGGTACCTATTTATCTACTCGCATTTTTACATACTTTTGAACAGCTAGGTTGGCAGGAGCTGGGAGAAGTGACAGGAGCCCAGTCCGTCGCATGCTGTTTAACCCACAGCACCACCACGTCCCCACCATCAGCAAACGCATTGGTATATCCCAAGATGCTAGTCAAGAAAAGATGGTGATGAGAAGTTAGGCTGTATGTAGATGTATTAATTTAATAAATAGTTTCTATCCAGGCCAAAGTTTCATCCCACATTACATCTCCAGGGGCACTGGCTATTGCAACATTCAGAGCACAATCCTGGAGTTAAAGCAGTACAAGTCGCTTTTACCGGCCCAGGAGTGTCGCAAACACACTGTTTGGGTCAAAGTATGTTTGGACCACTCTCAGAGTCAATGAGGACAGTGCACATCTATGTGCTGGCTTCCCTGACTCCAAGAGTGGTGCAGTAGCCCATTTGACTCACACTTTGCCAGTATTCAAACGTGTTGTATGTTTATTCTAATGTATAGCTTAGAATGAGCAAAAAGGCTTTCTTCCTTCAAGTACCATACCTATTTTTTAAAAGCAGACAATTTCTTCTGGTAGTTTTCACGTAAAAGCCCCCCTCCCCATTATATGCACAAGTAAACATTATTTTGGTTAGCATATCAGGGCAAATTCCTGTGGCTTTCAGCTGAATCCTAACCAACTTTCCAGTACTGATGTAGCCATGCCAACAGGGGGCATGCTGCATCCTGCAGTGGGGGAGGGGGCAATTATGGAAGCCTCCTCAAGGTAAGGAAATGTTTAGGGCTGCATTGCTCTTGCATTAGCACTGGATACCTGAAAAGGATGAAAAAATTGCTTCAGGAACGTTGCTAATCCTAGCAGCCTCTGTGTCATTGAAAACTATTATGTACCAAAATTAGAGCTGTTTCAGAGATCCAGCACTGAAATACAAAATCCAAACTATTCTGAAACTGACAAAATGTTCAACTTTTTAAATAGCGCACTTGACAATTGTAATGGAGACCACTTGGTCCAAAGCAAAGGTTCCTAACTCCTCGGTTATCACAAGAAACCACAAGGGAGCAGGTGTGGCTCACAGGCCAGATTCACCATTCCTGGATTTCTTAAAACCACTCTCCACAACTTACAATCCACCAACTCAAATACAGCACTTGTGATGGGCAATTTAAAACATAACACAAGTGCAATAAGCCTGTTCAGCAAACCTTTACTAGTTTGGGTTCTTGTATGGGGTGGTTCAAGTACCTGGCAGGTGATCAATTTAGCAGTTATATAGAAGTTGCAGTAGGCCTAGAGTCAAAATACTGTAGCACTCTTAGCCCATAGTTTTAGTTTCTCATGCTTCTAAGGCTGCAAGCCTAGAAAAATGTAGTCTCCTGCAAATGCCTTTGACTAATGGTTTTTATGTCATAGTTGATATGGCTAGGCTTGTACTATTAAATAGAGGTATTTGAAAATTTATTCAGAAGTCCATTGTGTTCAATAAGACAGGGCGCAATCCTAAACTGAGTGAGGCTGGCATAAACTAAGCCAGCAAAGTTTGGCCAGCACAAGGAACACCATAAAGTATGTCTGGACCACTCTCGGAGTCAGAGAGGCCAGCACACAGATGTGAGCCATCCTCCCTGATTCAGAGTAGTACAAACATGCTTTATGGGGGCCCTTGTGCTGGCCAAACTTTGCTGGCTTAGTTTATGCCAGCCTAATTCCAGTTTAGGATTGCACTCTGAGGCTGTAATCCTATCCTACTTGCCAGAAACAAACACCTCTATAATTGAAGGAAATAATCTTTCTTGACGTCAAACAATATCAACTCACAAATACTGTATGTCAATTACAAAAACAGGTGTCTCAGACCCAATCTGCCCATCACATGATAACCGAATGGCAAGGCAGCATTTTTGAATGCTGCATTCAAAACTGCATATACCAATTAAGCAAACATTTGAGGAACTATTTACCACACACCCTTCCTGAATTGCTGGTTTACTGCACACAGGATGGTTTTTCCATGGGGAAAGATTTAGAATAAATAAAAAAAATAGGATGACTTTCCACCTCGAATAGTCTAGAATTGTCAGCTCACTCTTCATAGGTGTAGACAGAGCCCCAGAAGCAATAGCTATAGCTCTCACTTAGGTATATATAATAAGGCTTATGAAGGAGTGAGAAAAATCTCAAGAACTGTACATTACACCATGAGTCTGCCATTTATCAGCCAAAGCACTTATGGATTTGAAATGTTTCAACATAGTGAGAAACATGGAAGTTACCAATGAACAGACGTTTTTGAACAAAATAGCATCAGCCAATTGATTGAACAGGGCACTGCCTTTTCTCTAAGCTCAGAGACAGATGATCATGCATGCTACCAACAGCCAGGCTTTTAACATTTCCTTATCCAAGTACTAAATTTGTATGCCTGGCAGCACCAGGCTGAAATGCTTTTTTTTTTTTAACTTGTTCTCCTTTGCATATGCTACCATCATTTTTTAGAGAATGAGAGCAGGCACCATGGAAAAAAGAAATAGTGCAAAGCAGAGGGACAAAGCTAATTATTACAGTCTAAATTGAACATAAGATAAATTGTGTTATCACTTGCATGAACGTGACAGCTGCCAAATTACTCTTGGTGGATATGCTGCGCAAAATTCTTGAAGCAGAATCAACAGATTTCTGCCTATTTGTCAGAAACCACCATCATTTAAAGAAAAAGACATAAATTTGCAGTGCCCTTCACTTCCCTCCTTGAGCCTAATTTTAGGATTTTCAGCTCGATTTCTACCACAAAATTTTTTTGTTTTTGTTTGTAACACCCACGTTATGAACAGCCAACAACTATGCAAGAGAGAGGTCAATCACCAGTAAATTCACACTAGCATCTAACAATTTAGCAACAGTCAAGCTGGAATAACCGAATAATCTTGCTTGAAAAATCATGAAACTAATAGGCTCCTAAGCTCTGACTTGGTCAGCTGAGTAGCACTGTGGCTTTGCCTTTTGGGAAACCCACAAATAAGGGGCGCAGAGCCGTTACGGAGAATTCCACTGATAATCTTTGAATACACTTCTGCCTCTCTTGTAGAATGCACCCCAGCTGAGAAGGCAGATTGCAAGACAGGAACAACTGAAGTCATTCCTCTATAAGAAGAGACATGTTTTTGACTTTGTACTATGTTTTGGCCATATCTCTGTGCTCTCATAATGAGGTAGCTCAGTTTATACCTTATAAGTACAAAGTCCCAGACATGCCCTACTGCTACTCCAAAGCTGTCTTAAGCAATGATGCCATGGCAAAAACAACAACCCTATATTAAACTCTCAAACGTTAAGGATTTTTGTGCTCATCACTACTGAGTCACTTTGCCTCTGCCATCTTCACTTCTTAGGGGGAAAGAGGCTTCCTTAAGGGCACTGTGACAGCTTCAAGACATGTACTGGATAGGTCCAATACCCAATTGCCTCCAGCAAATTATTGCAAGGGGATTCTAACCAGCTGTGACAGAACTGAGACAGGCATTTTAACATACAACATTTCGTTCAGCTACAGGGGCATTTTTTTTTAGGGGCATTTTTTTTTAGAAGTGCACATGGTTAGGGCATATTTTCAGACGCTGGTACACAGTAGCATATCCAAGATCTGGCAACGCTTAAAGGAAATACAGTGCCACAGAAATATTAAGGCTTACACTTACCTGGGAGTAAGTCCCATTGAACACAGTGGTACACCTGAGTAAAACATTATTACACTGTAAATCAGTGTTTCTCAAACTGTGGGTTGGATGACCTGATGTCAGGTGTTGCCACAGAAAGCTGGGAGCAGCCACCTTGGAAGCTGCAGGTCTTATTCTTGCTATATTCGTTTTCTGAGTGTTAACAGTTTGGTTTTTAAAAAAATGTTTTCAGTTCAGTGTTCTTACATAATATTTTCTCCTATCAGGGAATTTTCATGGTTGTGCAATTGCTGAAGTCCAAGAAAGCCAGTTTGCATTCCAGGAGTGTCATTTTATTGTCACAGTATCGGAACTCTCTGCCTGATGTCACTTCCGTCTATGACATCACTTCCAGAAGGTCCCAACATGAGTGTCATTCTAAAAAGCAGGTCCAGTCTCCATTCCTTTAGATTGTGAGCCCTTTTGGGACAGGGAGCCATTTAACTTTAATATTATTTGCCTGTAAACCGCTTTGTGAACTTTATGTTGAAAAGCGGTATATAAATACTAGTGATTGATTGATTGATTGATTGAGGTCTAAAAGGTTTGAGAAACTCTGCTGTAAATGAATGGACAAACACTGCCAGCTCACATTAAATGAAATGTACAAGGAGTTGCAAGGAAAGCCATTTCTTTTGATGATCAAAGAATCTTATATACACTTTCTAGCAGTAATTGGTACATGTGAGCAGTTTAGCCAGACCAAGGCCTATACAAGATGAAATTGTAGTAGCTTCCTGCTCTTGTATATGTTCTCTCGCGCGCGCTCTCTGGTTTTTGCTATTAAGCCATACTCTCTCCCCGTCACTGTGCTATAAAATGGTTTCTAACAAGTTTTTTTCCCCTCTTTAAACAAATCAAGTTTCCAGCCCTTCAGCAGAGACAAAAGAAAGAAAACAAAGCCATTATTTAAGTCAGAACCTTATTTAAAAGAAACTTTTAGGCTTGCCAACCCAATAAAACGTTAACAGCTGCCGTGCTTGAAAACCTCAGCTTGTCCTCTCCACTGCAGCCTGCGTTTGCATGGTCTTGAGAACGCAGATGCGGTTAAACTGCTATACTGCAATGCGGTTTATTGCTAAACTGTTTTAAAGGTTTTTAACTTGAATATGTCATTGTAAGGGTTTTTTATGTACATTGCTTTGAGTTTTAGAAAAGCAGTATAAAAACCCTATAAATAAATAAAATAAACTGAAGGCAAATAACGATGTGGTCCCATATACCAGACAGGCACTGCTTCAGTAAGCAAGCCTTGTAAACCTTGCTCTGTGAGTCTGATGCTTCTTTAGGGCAAGGTATTTTTATGCATAAAGGTTTCCAATGCTTGCTTACTGAAGCCATTCCCACAGTACAAAAAAAGAAAAAAACTTTCATCCAGCCAACATTCCCCTCCCTGCTCTTCTTCTGTGATAGGCAGAGTAGCTTGTTTCACATTTAATTCCTCTGGATAGGAAGGAGTTACCAATCCTTAACGTGCCAAATTCAGCCTGTATCCAATATTTAGGATTCAGTGCACCCTATCAAAGATCTCAGGGTGCTAGGTTCTCAGAATATTGTGGCCAGAAAGCCATCTCTGCAAGACAGTCACATCAGGTACAGAGGAAAAGTGTGCATTCTTGCAAAACCAGTTCTTACCAGAATATGCAGCGTGTTAGATTTTTCTCCTGCAGATAATCTTGTTCGGAGACCATGAGGCTTGGGCATACCAGTCATTCCTCTGTTCACTCCTCAGGCAAGAGTTAAAAACTTCAGTATTCAGTTTCTGGAAACGTTCTTTTAAAAGGCAAAGCAGAAGCCTCTGCAAATCATATTGTGCACCAGAACTGGCATGAAAGGAGCTATGCCTGAATCTCCCACTTCTCAATAGTACTGCTCAAGTCATGGGTGGCAGCCATTATTCCACACCCTAAATACACACACCTCTCACTTTTCTCAGCGTATAAATGTATTGTTGTAGCTAAAACAACAACACTACCACATCAATCTGCTTCTCCTTTTAGGACAGAATCTTTATATTCAAGGCCATAGTGGCAACTATGTGTTCATGCTCAACATACAATAACTCACAGCTGGCTCTTTGGAATCTTTTTTTTCTTTTTAAATCTGAGAGAAAATAGACGGTGTTCAGATAGTTACACATGGATGCCCATTTCAAGCACTACGTTTAACACCCTTTAGAAATTAATTGAACAGAAACTCTGCAGGAGGGTGCGCCTTTGGAAATGCTGTCTTGCAAAAAGTGATTAGGAGGAGTTCTTTTTACATGCTGAGAGAGCTAGACTCTTGGTAGAGACTAAGGGAACCTGGATATGGTACAAAACATTATTGGCCTTGGCACCTCTTTTGTGCCACTGGTCCTGTAGCAAGAGATAGGTTTCCAACTACATTTTAACTTCTGTCCCAAACAGTTTTCAACTGCCCAGAGTCCAAGGTTATAGTACAGACTCACTAGGACTGTTCGTCGGTCTCTGCCTCAAAGACAAACAGAAAAGCAGTTTAACTCTTTAGGAGCTCCACGAGGTTTCCAAATAATATCTAGATTTTAAAGGATTGCATTCTACACTATTTATGCCAGGCACTGTAACACCACCAAGCAGCTAGAGAATTCTGTGCTGCTGCACACAATACAGAAAAGCAGCATTTGTTGTTGTCTCCATCACAGAGACACTAACATATGAAGAGGAACAAGCAGAGGCAAATATGCAATACATACTGATGTTCAGGAACTAGCATTGGCCAATGCTCCTGCTGTCATGCTTATGTTTTGTGTTGCACTGTTAACAATATGCATCTCTTCCCCCCCCTTTCTCTTTGGCACATGCACATTTCTTCCTCACCATGTAAGCAACCCTCTGATTCCCAGCAATATATCTGTTAAGCAACATGCCAGGTGATTATGACAAAAATGTAGTCATATTTAAGCAACAACTGCAAAGCATAAGTATAACTGAGCAGTTTTGCAAAGTTTGCTTACATCAACCTTCATCTTGGAGGTGGCTATACTCTTCATTGCCTTTACACACATACTAGTGCCATTAAAAAGCAGGCACTTCATCCCACTGACCTATTAGTTACTCATCACTGGTTCCAATATCTCCCCCCCCCAAAAAAAATATTCCCCCCCTTTAAAACTTTTACCACACCACCAACAGGTCACAGACCACAGCATTATTTTCTCAAATTTCCAAATAAGTCTTTCTCAAATTGCACATTTTAGAGAGTGGGGTCCCAATCCTACCTTCCAGGATTGATGCTGCCCCAGGATAAGGGAACAAACACACAAGCCTCATTGGCACAACTGCATAGTGTCTTATAAGAAGTTGCACAATACTATCGCTACAATTTTGCCCCTCTATGGCAAAGCAACTATTGCCTTCTTTAAATCATTAGACCATCTGTCAAGACATGACACACACTTTAACATAACATGATTGCTAGGCAGCCTTTTTAGGGTGTAACTCAGCAATCCCACAGGCTAATATAGTCCCAAAAGCGATGAATTGTTTCTTCAGATACCCATTTGTGCAACTAATTTTCCAGAAATGACAGCTCAAGTCACATCATGGTACGTTTAGAGCTAGTTTAATAAGTCATAGGATTGTGAAAGTGCATTAATGTTCAGAGTAACAACAGTCCTGAAAGAATTCCCCAAAGCTTAAAGGGAGGTGGGACATCAGGGGAAAAATTCCATGCTCACATTTAAAAGTAATGGAACAGCGCTTTCTTCAGTCAGCAACTGTTGTCACAGTATGTCACCTCAGGCAATAACTAAGGCGGAAAGCTTCAGGAACAGTAAGTGAATTTACATTTAAAAGCATTAAATCCCCAACCTGTGCACACAAAGGACGAACCACACTACAATTGACTGCATGGTGGTACCCCAACTAGATGGTTAAGAAAAAGATTTCTACATGTACTTGCTCATAGCTTGCAGCCACTGGAATACAGGCAGTCATAGGTGTAAACTTTTTGCATGTCCATGAAAACAATGGTGGCTGATAAAAAAGGCACTGAAGCTTAATCCTATGTGCCAGGAATGTTTGCAGGCCAGCCATAGGAAAGAAGCACAGACAGGAGGATAGGGCTCCTGTGCTTACAAGAGTTGGCAAGAGAAAATTTTGGCAGAAGTGTTCCATGTTCCACATGGGGTGAAAGGGCTGCAGGAATTTCCTCTTCTACATATCTATTAGAAATAGATTCGCTCTGGCCTCCTTGACATCTTATCACCCTAGGCATTCACAGGATTTTTTCCTCAATGGCTTTTACATCCATAATTGTCATGTGAACTGATCTATACAGTCATACATAACGCATACCATTCATGGACCCTAAACTCCCACAGATAATATGTTTTAGTAGTTCTCAACACCATATGTAGTCCTGTGTAACCAAATCAGACACTAAAATCGTCAGTGCAAACAAAAATCCACACACATACACACCCCCAACAAGTACACAAAAAATTCCCTTTCTGCAAACCCTGCTTCTTCCGACCCTTTTTGCAAATTTCTGCTAAGATTTGGCCATTTCTCAGAATACAAAAAAAGCACTTTATGCCATCACTGATGACTGCCTACCCCCATTTCTTACCCACCGCAGTCAAAACACTAACTTGAATTTTGTCTTCCCCACCACTGTAAAGAAAGAACTTCCATTCAAGGCACATTTTAAAACAAAAATACATATCCTGAATGGTTCGCATTTCCCAGTTTGAAGCAGTCATTCTCTCAGGTTTTTCAGACCATTTCCAGGACAGAATTAATGGAAGGCACAGGTCAGAAATGGCTTTCTGCAAGGTTTCAGGCTGATGGCGATAGGGCTGTTAACAGGCAACTCACTTCTGTCTCTCTGCAGAGAGACAAATTGAGAAAAGTACATCCCAAAGAGGAAAAGCCAGCCGTTTCATGTGAAGTCTGTATCTGCTACTCCATTATAAGCACCTATTTCCAAACCATAGACTACCCCCTTGAAAGAGATTGATCAGCTTGAAGCAAGAAGCACTGTTTGTGCCAAGGGGAGGGGAATATCCTTCTCACTCTAACTCAGGTGGTATGAGGAGTCTCCGATTTTCTTTTCATGGGATACCCAGAAGATAAAGCCATGGACTTCTTGCTGGCTCCCTCCCCTGTGCTTGCAAGGCTGGGTGCAGCAAGGCTGAGGCGCAACTGCGGTGTGAGTACTTGATCCTCTGCGGGGCTCGGTGCGCAGGAGGGAGGAAAGGCACGTTGGCAGACCGAGTGCTCCCTGCCCCAAGATGCTGCGGGGCTCAGTCCTGGGAGGACGGCCAATACAAGGCAGGCGCTCCTGGTTCTTACTTCCCTCGCCGTCGAGGCTCCGATAAGGGCGTAAGGAGCTGGGATGTCTCCAAAATACTCGGCGGACTCACTGCAAAGAAGCCGCGGACTGGTCGGGGCTGCCCGCGCGCAAGGTGTAATTGGCGCCGTCGTTGTTATCCCAGCACTCGCCCTGCTGGCTGCGATAGCAGATGGCGAAGTGCACGGCCGTGCCCTCTTGCAGACCGGGAGGCAGGCACAGAGCGAACTGGTAGCGCTCAACGGAGCTCGACGGCCCCGACGCCGCGGGCTCCCGGTCGAGAGGCGACGGCAGAGGCACAGCGGGGGTGTCCAGGAAGGAAAGCCAGTCGTTGAACGTGTAGCGCACCGTCACCTCCTTGGGTCCGGGGCAGCTCACCACCGCCACCACGCCACTCACGTCCGTCGGCGAGCCGGCCAAAGCCGTCCCCGACGCCTCCTGCAGGCACACGCGGTCCCGTTGCAGCCGCTGCTCCCCCGCCGCCACCTCGAAGAGCGGGACCAGCGGGACAGCCGCAGGCAGCGGCCGAGGCGCGGGAGGGAAAGGAGGCGCCGCGTAACCGCCGAGCCCCGCCAGGGCGGCGCTAAACTCCTCGAAGTCCTTCTGGCGCATGGGGAAGCTCTGCAGCCGCGAGAGGACGGCGGGAGGCACCTGCGGCTCCTCGGCGGCGCTGAAGTGCTTCACGCTCGCCAGGCAGAGCCCGAGCGAATCGGCGAACTGCACCCGCTTCTTGCACTTGGTGCAGCAACTCCTGCCGCCGATCACGGGCGCCCCTTCGGCTGTCTCGTCGTCGTCGTCTTCTTCGCCCCCCTCGAGCAGCCCCCGTGGAAAAAGCCGCGCAGCTGCCAAGGTCGGGCTGGCAGGCAGCGAGAGGGAGCGCCCGCGGCGGCGGCGCAACTCCAACAATGCCGCCGCCGCCTCATCCTCGTCCTCCTCTCTCTCCCTGGCGGAGTCCCGCTGCTGCGCAACAGCTTTGCCTGCTTCGCCCCTCGCGTGCAAAAGCGCCTTCGCCTCCTCTGGCTCCGAGCCGCCCCCTCGCCACGGGGGGACGGGGGCGAGCTCTTCTTGCTGCTGGTGCTCCCCGAAAGGAGCTAAAAGTTGCCCCAAGTCCAGCACCGTGGAGCCTCGGCTCTCCATGGCATGGCGCCGCCGACGCCTCGCTCCCGCTCAGCGAGGTCGGCTTAAAACCCGCCTTCGGGTTGCCGTCGGGGGCACTGCCACCCCTCCGAGCTGGGGCATTTTATCGTATTGCGCGGCGGCGGGCGAAGCCCCGTTGCGCTCTGGGGAAAGGGGGCGCGCCCCCTTTCCCGCCCCCTGGGAAGGAGGGGCGGGACCTCCCACAGGAACCCGTCAGAAAAGACATTTGCCACAACCTAAACGGCACGTAGCCGCTCCCCTCCCGAGCTGGGGGCTACGCAGGCATGCACTCCCTCCTCCTCCCCCCCCCCGCCCCCGCCCCCGGGCAGCCCCAGGATCGACAGAGGAGAGCAAGCCTCTTCCGGGTGCCACTGAACTGTCCCAGCTGGAGCGCTCGCCGCGAGGAGGCTTGGCCTTGCCACGCCCACCAATGGCTTTTCCCTGCAGCAGTGGGATGCACTTTGAGGCAGAGTTAGAGGGGACGCGAGGAGTGTGAGGAAATGAGAGGCGAGGCCCCAGGAAGCCGTTCCTGCACCAGCGCCTCTATTGTAAAACTTTCTTCCTGGTCTCTCGCTCCTATGTTCTTTTTTGGTAGGTTTTGAAATCAGCAGAATTTCAATACGACTAGAGGCGCGTTTATTGCAAGTGCCGTTACGTGGCTTTCAGCTGTTCATATCCTCGAAGGATATGAAGCCCCCAAATGTTTTTGGAGCACAAGAAATGCCATTGCGGTTGCCTTTAGATCAGTGCCTAACCTATATAATGAAAGATGCCCCGTGCCTCAAAGGTTGCTGAAAGTATTGCATTGCAATCCTAAATGTTTACTCAGAAGTAAATCCCATTGAGGCCTATTGGGCTTATTCTCTCAGAGACTGCTTGTAGTAACATTTTATAACCAGTGGTGCAATTCAAATGAATTAACAACCGGTTCTATGACGTCAAAACCGGAGCCCAAAAAAAAAAAGCCGAAGCCAGCCGAGGTAAGCGAGTGGGTGGGGCCCGGCCATTTAACAACCAGTTCTATAGAACCTGGGCGAACCCAGTGATGTC
This sequence comes from Lerista edwardsae, assembly GCA_029204185.1. Classification (NCBI taxonomy): domain Eukaryota; kingdom Metazoa; phylum Chordata; class Lepidosauria; order Squamata; family Scincidae; genus Lerista; species Lerista edwardsae. The sequence continues at coordinate 16,778,857 of JAJKFI010000019.1, forward strand.
ATTCAGGGGGAACGGACCAGAACGGGCGTTCCGGATCCTAACGGGCTCCGTGGCTGCTTCCAGGGGTTTTTTTGTTTGTTTTTTTCAACATTTGAATTTGAACTCAAAAGTGAGTTCCTGTTCCTAAATCATTTGAATGACACCACTGGGCGAACCCCCTGAATTTCACTACTGGTTGTAACAGTATATATTATTTTCTGTATTCTGAGGAGCCAGAGTCAAGGCCAGCCCCAGCACAGGCAAGGCCTGATGCAGGACACTTGGAGGGGGCCCCCATTCTCTCTGCAGCCCCCACTCAGCAGGCGGCTACAGCCATACACTTTGTGGTGCCATGCACAATGTTCAGCCTCTAGAAATGGTTGGCAGTGATGTGATGGTGTCACTGCTGACTATTTCTGGAAGGCTTATTTCAGGCCAAACTCCAGGGGCCAAACGCCAGGGTCTCAGGGGAGGGCAGGTGGGCTGATGCTTGCCATGCCCCCCTACCAGGTAACCAGATGTTGACTGTGGCAGTGCATGATCCATCTGCCACCCCAGTGTGGGGAGCCCCAGAGTGCAGGGCCCAATGTGATGGCATAGGCCGCAGGTACATCATACCAATAAGTAAGCATAATGCCTGATCTAAGGTGTTGCACATAGAGGTCTGCCATCATTGCTGTGAAGTAAGAGCTCTTTCTCTGCCTCAATCAGAGAATCTATACCTCAGAACTAACACTCAATGTATAAATTACATTCCTCCAATTATATCCGCTGGCATGGATAAACCTGCTTGTATGAAGCTTTCCCAAGTGTTCAGTAAAATACTCTGTGTATCCTCAGAGGCTCAACATTTATATTTCATGTTTGTGGGCCAGATCTTGAAACTGAAAAAAACAATCTCAAGCTCAAACCCAGTTGCTGCCTTCTGCTTTTTCTGTACATGCATCAGTGCATGCACACTCTCCAACCTTGTCCTCGGTGCTCCTGCCACAAGCCTTTAAACTGCCTGGGTGGGCAAAGTCTGCAGAGTGAGAGAGAGTGCAGAAAAGGAAAGGTTCTCCTTCCAGACTTCACAACCCATTTAGAGGAGAGCTGGAAAAAAGATGGTGGCAGCAGGGCTGCAGGACAAGGACTCTATTGCCATCATTTGCTTTCCACTTGCTTACCTTCCCAGAAGGGAAGGAAGCAAGTGAGAAGAGGATCACAGCAGTGGAGCTGAAAGATGAGGCAGGGCACAGCTGATGCCATCCTCACTTGCTTCACTTCCCTTCTGGGAAAGAGAAGTAGCAGGAAGAGCATCATGGAGGCTGTGGTACTGGAGCAAGAGACAATGGCCCTGCCATAGTCCTTTTCTACCTTATTTCCCTTTCTTTGTGCGGAGAAGAGCAAAGAAGAAAAGGATCGTGATGGCAGGATGAGCAGCCAGGTGAGTGACAAGCCAGTTGAGGTCGCTGACAGGCATGGAGTGCAGGCAGTGGTGTCATTCAAATGATTTAGGAACAGGAACCCACTTTTGGGTTCAAATTCAAATGTTAAAAAAACAAACAAACAAAACCCAGAAGCAGCCACGGAACCCGTTAGGATTCGGAACACCCGTTCTAGTCCGTTCCCCCTGAATGACATCACTGAGTGCAGGGTATCTTGCACTAAATCACTATGCCCCAGCCCACCACTCGAAGCAGCCACTTCATCCAGTCTCATGAATGAGCCAACCTTGTTCAGGCAAGACCCTGATTAAAGCAAGCACTGCTTTAAACTGAGCCCCAGGCAGTGATCCAGAAGCTAAGAACACTTGCTAGGTAATGACTAGGGATATTTAAAAATTGTGGGCTGCTGCTGCTGTTGTTGTTTTGTTTTGTTTTTGCACATTTCATGGTTTGAAAGGCAGAAAACTGTCATATATTTTGATTCTCTCATTCCAAGTTTTCATTTTTATTAATTTTAAATGCTATTGAGCCCAGTCCTAGGTATGTCTGCTCAGAAGTAATTCCTATTACAGTCAACGGGGCTTACTCCCAGGTAAGTAAGAATAGGATTGCAACTTCAAAAGTGTACTAGGTGGGTGATACAGTGTCAGCAGATACAGCCACTATTATTTCCAATTGTAAAAGTAATCTATTTTAATTTCTGGACAATAACTTAAAACACCAAAATGCAGTGTTTTATGTTTTTATTCGGATTTTTTTATACCAAAAAGGTTTTGTGTTTTTATGGTTTTTAACACACACACACACACACACACACACACACACACCATAATTACCCACTATAAATGCGCAGCATATCCTACACAAGTTTCCTGGAAAGTTCATGTCAAACTATACAAGTGTGTAAGCACATGCTCTGGAGCAGTGGTTCTCACAGTTGTCAGGCTCTGGAGCCCTTTATACTCCTAAAAGGAATGTCGGGAACAGAGGCATACCAAGGCAAAACTGCGCCCATGGGACGCAATGCTGTGACGTCATGACGTTGAGGGGTGTGGCCTTTCTCTGCCATGGTTCAGCCAACTTTGGCCAAGCCACAGCAGAGAGAAGCCGCCCCCCCCCAACCGGCCCAATTGCCAGCCAAGAGAAGCCACACACTTATTTGCCCAATCACCGGCCAGGAGAAGCTGCACATCTCCCTGGCTCCAGCCGGGGGGGGGGCTGCCGCTCTGGCAGTTTTGGGCAAGCTGCGCCCGGGAGAAGCTGTGCGCCTCCCTGGTTTGGCGAGCTGGGGGGGCACGGCTTCCCTTGGCTGCAGCTCTTGGGCACTGTGCTGGGGGGGGCTGAGGGCAATCGGCGCCTCCTTGGTAAACAGCGCGCATTGCTCCTGCCCCCCCCCCACGCAATACCCTAGACGCGCCACTTATCAGGAAGCCCAATTGGTGCATGTAGGAAGCCCCAGAGTATGGATGCTTACACAGAGTGGTGCAGCATGGAGCTTAGCATTTCCTTTTTAGTTGCTGTTTTTTTGAACAGTAGGTGGGAAGAAAGGAGAATCAAATCTAGATGGAGCACCCGTTTTTGCTCAAAGCTTACAAAATAGTCTCCTATGTCTTGAAATGAGTGGCCAACAAACATAATTGATCTTACTCCCCAGTAAGTCCACACAGAATCTTTCGTGGAGTCTGAAATTCAGATCTGCATCCCCATTTCAAAAACCTAGGCCTACTTGAAGATAGCACAAGGAAAGACACAGACACATATGCTCTTCCACTCAGAGCATCAGCAACTCTGCAATGCAGGGCCATGCTGAGCTCTGCAGGATCTCCAGGCACCCAAGAAAAGGTTGGGGACACTACCAGGGAATGGGTTGGGGTTTATGGCAGCATTCTCATGGAGCCCCGGAAGGGGTCTTGCAGAGCTTATTGCCAGCTTCAGGATTGGACCCTAAATCAGTGAGCTGTGATTTCATGGGAAGGTTACTAAACTGTGTTAAATTCCAATTTAGTACCATCCCACATGATCTGTTGCTCATCCTTGAATTTATCCTCCCAGCTATCTACAAAGAAGTGAAAAGAAATTCCTGCACCAGGAGCACACATACACCCCATGGTGGTAATTCTCCTGATGCTAATATTATTGATCACAATTGGGTGTTTACCCAGAAGTAAACCCCACTGGATTCAGTCAATCTTGCTCACAAGTGTGCATAGAATTGCAACCTGCATATAGCCAAATAGCGCAATCCTATGCATGTCTACTGAAATGTAAGCCCTGTTGATTTCAATGAGACTGAGTCCCAAGTAAGGGTATATAGGATTGCAGCCTAAGCATGTTTATTCAGAAGTATATTTCACTGTGTTTAGTAGTCCCTAATAAGCATGTTTAGCATTGCATCCTAAGCGTCCAATCCTATCCAACTTTCCAGTGCTAATGTAGTCAACATGGTAAATGCTACTCTCTGCAGAAAAAGGGGCAGTCATGGAAGCTTCCTCAAGGTAAAGGAACATTTGCAGAGGTGAATCTAGGGTATGGCGCCACAGGGCACGAGCCCTGGGGCGCCATAAGATGGGGCGCCGTTGGCATGGTGCCCGCCCCCCGCCTGCAAATTTGTGGGTCCCCTCGCCCCGAGGCGCCTCGGCGTCGTCCCGGCCTGCACACTGGGGCACTTTAAGCACTCGAGCAGCAGCCCGGGAAAGGAAGTCGCTGCCGCGTGCCCCGGCTCGGGGCGCGCGGCGGCGGCTTCCTTCCCTGGGCTGCCGCTCCAGTGCTTAAAGCGCCCCAGCGGCAGCCCGGGGAAGGAAGCCGCCGCCACGCACCCCAAGCCAGGATGCGCACTGGCAGCTCCCATCCCGGGCTGCCACTGGGGCGCTTTAAGCACTCAAGCAGCATCCCGGGGAAGGAAGCCGCCGCTGTGCGCCCTGAGCTGGGATGCGCGGTGGCTGCTTCCTTCCCTGGGCTGCCGCTCCAGTGCTTAAAGTGCCCCAGCGGCAGCCCGGGGAAGGGAGCCACCAAACGTCATGATGTCACGTGCCCTGGGCGCGGTTTCGCCCAGGTACGCACCTGAACATTTGTTTCCTTAAGTCAGGGCTGCATGTAACCCTGGCTTAGGTAGGTCAGACATGAGACACTCAGCTGGCTTGCATGGTACAAACAAGAGTGTAGCTGTAGCCATCTTGGTTGGAGCACAGAATGCAATGACATATCTCCATAATTCCCAAGCATTCAACTGTTCTGTGAATTGCGCCTTTACCATCCTTTACTTATCTCACTTTATTCAGCGGTAATTCCACTGACTTTAATGGAACTAGCCCAGATGTTTTGCACCAATATAAATCAAAACAGAGCACAGTGTAGAAACTTTTAATTAAATCATAAACTGCAGCATCCTTTGGCAACTAACTTGCCAGTGTGAACACTGAAAATCTGAGTATTGCTTTAAGCAACTCACAGCCAGAAATGAAAATATTCATTTTCAATCACCTGGGACTAGATTGCTATACTCAGTAAAACTAAATGGAATAAAAGTAAACTGAATCATTGGTTTCACATCATTTCTGCTTTTTCCATCATAAACTTAGTTGGATCCCTCACAAAAAAGCTGTTTTATCTTCGTCTTCTCTTCAAATTCTCCAAATTCCACCACTCCTCTGGTAATCAGTTTGTTCCAGCAGCACTTCGTATTTTTCAAGTCAAAATTTTATCCCATCTACTCTACGGAGTGCCCATTTGGATAATGGCAGCCAATTATGATCTCGCTGTTCTTGCAGCATCCTTTTTTAGAAGAATTTTGGGCTTGCCGAATTCTATTTGCCTTTCCACCATGCTACTGGAACTGGGGTTTCATCTCCCCTCTACTCTAGCTTGGTCTCTAACATTTAAATATTGGCTTCGACTTTTTCTCACTAGCCGCCCTGATTCCTTGCTGTATGATCTTCTCAAAGATTCTTACCACTCTAAATGGTTAAAATGCCTTGATGATAAATTATCATCACTTGATCTGTCCCTGGAATCGCTGTCTGACACTGAACTTTCCAGAGCTCACACTTTAATTAAAACCAAACTTTTTCAATTAGAATTTGACCAACTTAGCTCCTCTCTTAATCCCACTTGCTCCCCAAAATTTTTTGGTCTGTCTCCCTCCTTCGGACGGCCTGCCAACTATTTCAACTCTTTAATTACAGGGGGAGTGCGATCCTGTTAGTCCTGCTGGACCTCTCGGCGGCTTTCGACACCATCGACCATGGTGTTCTTCTGGGTCGGCTGGCCGGGTTGGGGCTTGGAGGCACTGTTTTGAAGTGGTTCCGCTCCTTCCTGGCTGACAGATCCCAGAAGGTGGTGCTGGGGGACACTTGTTCGGCACCCCGACCTCTTAAGTTTGGGGTGCCACAAGGTTCCATCTTATCCCCCATGCTATTTAACATCTACATGAAACCGCTGGGAGAGGTCATCCGGGGGTTTGGAGTGGGGTGCCGTCAATATGCGATGACACCCAACTTTATCTCTCCTTTTCCCCCTGATTCTGAGGAGGTGGTTGAGGTCCTGGATCGCTGCCTGGAGGCGGTTGGGGGCTGGATGTGGGCGAACAAGCTGAAATTAAATCCGTTTAAGACAGAGGTGCTTTTGGTTCGGAAATCCACAGCTCGGGTATTGGACTATCGCCCTGCTCTGAATGGGGTTGCACTCCCTCTGAAGGAGCAGGTTCGCAGCTTGGGGGTTCTCCTGGATCCACAGCTGCACCTGGACTCCCAGGTGGTGGCGGTGGCCAGGGGAGCCTTTGCTCAGCTTCGGCTGATTCGCCACCTGCGACCGTACCTGAGCTGCGCAGACCTGGCCACAGTGACCCATGTCCTAGTGACATCTAGATTAGATTATTGCAATGCGCTCTACGTGGGGCTCCCTTTGAAGATGGTCCAGAAATTACAACTAGTACAGAACGCGGCTGCTCATGTGGTTGCTGGGGCACATCGATTCGACTCTGTCGGGCCGTTGCTTTGGCGACTACACCGGCTGCCGGTTCCGTTCCAGGCCCGATTCAAGGTGCTAGTTTTGACGTTTAAAGCCCTTTACGGCTCGGGGCCGGGGTATTTGAGGGACCGCCTCCTTCCATATAATCCTGCCCGTACTCTTAGGTCTTCTGGGGGGGCCCTTTTGACAGTGCCGCCACCGGGAGAGGTGAGAGGGGTGGCGGCCAGGAATAGGGCTTTTTCGGTGGTGGCCCCCCAACTTTGGAACGCCCTGCCCTTAGAATTAAGAACTGCTCCCTCTTTGGCAGCATTCCGGCGGGGGTTGAAGACCTTTTTATTTCAACAAGCTTTTATATGTTGACAGGTAGACGTATTTTTTACATCTTTCAATCCATGGGGCTTGTTTAAATTTTAACTGTTTTAATATTGTTTTTAATATGTTTTAATTGTATATAGTGTGGCTTGTATTGCCTTTTAATTTGTTTGTAAGCTGCCTTGTGTGCCTTCGGGCAGAAAGGCGGGGTAGAAATCAAATAAATAAATAAATAAATAAATAAATAAATAACCCTTGTATGAGAAGGGCATTTATGTTGGCTCGTTTTAATATTTTTCCGTCGGCTATGCATTTTGGTCACTTTTCCAAAACTCCATCTGACAAAAGACTATGTCTTTTTTGTCACCTCTCCCCGGATTCATTGGAACATATAATTCTCAGATGTCCAGTCCACCACCATCTTCATTGGATGTATCTAGAACCTTGGTTATCTTCCTTCTCTAGTTCTTTCCCTGATCCCCTTCCTATTCTTCTTAGTGATTGTTGTTCCTTGATCACTAATTCTGTTGCTAGTTTTTTAGCTATGGTTATGAAATTAACCCTTTCCCTATGACCCTTTAGAATTTTACTTATCCTGTGTTATTAATTTGCTTCGTTATTTATTGTATATGCCAATAACGGTTATGGGAAATGTAATCATTTCTGCTTGTGTTACTTCACAGTATTTATTAGTATGTAGTATTACGTAGTATGTATGCCATGTATGTTCATAGTGTTCATTTATTTAATGAATTTTTATCCCACTTTTCCTTCACTTAATAGCCCAGTCCTAACAAACGTTCCGCACTGTGATGCCATTGAACTGGTACAGCTTCTGCTGCTTCCAGCACATGAATAGAGGATGCTGAAGGTCTCCCCGAGGGAAGGGGACATTTTTCCCCTTCCCCTGAGGTAAACTCCAGCAGCCATTATGGGGCTACTAGGGCTTGCACCAGCAAAATTGCTGGTCAGGTCCAAGCAGCCCTGTGTCAGGAAATCAGGCCTGGGAAGGGGGATAGAATAAGGAGGTAGTCACTGCCACCGTCACTGCCCCCTCTCAGGCCCAATCCACCGCACCCCATTACACTCCCTCCCCACTTTTATTTCACCCTCCCCCACCCCTCCACAGGCCCACAGAGACCATACCTTCTCCTGCTGGTGCAGGCCTTCGACTGGCACGAGCAGACTGGCGCAGGTCTTTCCACTGACACCATAAGCCTCTGTGCTGCTATAACAGGATTTATGGCACATTTGCAATATCACATTTGCTTGTCCCACTGGCACAAGGCCAGATAGTGAATGCCCAAAGCAGCCAACATTCATACACAGTAAAAGCAACAGAAATACAACTGATATTATAATAAATCTCTCAGGCCACTAGCTCCTTTGCCAGATCAGAGCTTATTTCCTCCTTTCGCATGAAACAGGACGCAAGCTCCAATCTGACCATGGAGCTCTTTTAAGCATCAGAGAGGCCCACGAAGGTGGCAGTAGGCCTCCCCAACCCTTCTGGATTCCCCCAGGTAGGTCACATGGCCCTAAATGCCTGTGGAACCATGATTGCAGCAGCACCACCCCCTCAGGCACTTACAGTTTCTTTAATGTCCAAGTAGGACTTTGAAGACCATTGGTATATAACAAGATGGAATTATTTCTTAAAACTGCAATTTTAGCAATTTTGGTCCCTAGTGGTGACACCACCCTGAGGGTGGCACCTGGGGCACCCTGCCCCACTGCCACATAGGTAGCTACACTGCTGTAAGGCATAACAATGAAAGTCAGGTCCGGTTACCATGATGTGTCTCACTCTTTCCTTGAGGAACCCAAGAGTGTATGGGAAGCACCCATGGGGGTCAGAAGTTGGAACATCATGAGGGCAGGAGGGTCTGTCAGAGTGGAAGAGTTGCTGCCTCTGAAGCCTGAAGTTCGGATGGCAGTTCGAGCCAACCAGAAGTCACTGTGAACTGCCGATAAACACAACTGACAGATGAGTCTCTCCAGCTGGTGAGAGGAGTGGAGATGACAACCCTTCAAGTGAGAGTGGAGGAGTGCCTGTCAAGCCATGCTTGGGAGTATGAGCAGCTGGACAGATGTTGGACTATGATACCACCTGGACTGTAGTGTTCTTGAAAGATAGAACTCATGATTATAACAATCCCAATATGGGATTGAGTAAAGCCTGCCCATGTAAACCACCTTAATTAAAGTCAGAGGAGAAATCCAATGACCAGATAGGTGGTATATAAATACTGGTATTATTATTATTATTATTATTATTATTATTATTATTATTATTATTAATAATAATAATAATAATAATAATAATAATAATAATAATAAAAGCCTCAACTTCCAAAAGGATAATCATGTTAGGGCTCAATCCAGAGTCCTCCAGCATAAGCAGTACAAACGTGCTGCTCACATTGCTGTCATAAAAGTGCCATGTGCAACATGGTCAGTAAAGTTTACTGCCCATGCTGCAGCACCACTAGCCCCTCACCACCTGCAGGCAGTGACACAACGTCAACAAGAGGTAAGGTTACCCCTCACTACCATTGCAGGGATTCTGGAGGGATCCCTCACTACCATTGGAGGGATTTCCTGGGTGAGGGGAGGGGTGAGGGTTAGGTGAATTGAGGAGTCCCATTGCAGGCAGTGGAACTTTCCCCAGGGAAAGGGACAAACATCCCCTTCTCCCAGGGAGAGCCCAGTGGCTACCTGGCTGCTGCTGGATGCAGCAGTAGCCTTTTGGCTACAGCTGCGCCTGCAGTGGCCAGGCAATTCTGGATTGGGCTGCCAGTCTGTGACAACCAAATCAACAGAGTCTTGTAGTACCGTAACAAAGAACAACCCATTTTGTGAACATCTTAAGATGAATAGACAGTTCAATAGTGAGTGCATAGCTAAATTTTATGAATGTAGTACAGCTTAAAACATTTTTAAAGGAAGTAGAGCAAGGGAACAAGATGAAATAACTAATATACAAGCAGACATTAAGACTGGATGGCCCGATTCCCAAAACACTTGGCTAGAAATCGAAACAGCAATCTTGGCACAAGGCTCACCTTATAAACAGTCAGTAAGCAAGTGGCAAGTGCTCAGACTATGAATATTTAGGTTTGGTCTGGATCTGTCCAAGTCAGTGGCAATTCTTTCTATCCCTGAATTCAAAAGAATTTGAAGTGCATCCAATCTGCCTCAAATGCTGACTAGAATACCTGCAGGTTGCCTCCTCATGTTATACAACAGTGCAGCTGTATAATGCTCAGATAAACAAGGCTGATTTGTAATAGCATAGCTTCTATGGTACAATTCAGTGCTAATGTTGTTTTCAGATATTGGCTTTCCCATTGAAAACTCCCAGAGGAAATTCTGTCTTCTTTATTTGTTCAAAATAAATGTAATAGAAGAAAAGATGTTGTATTAAACATTTCAAATCTTCACTGTAATTGGGATTAGAATAACAATGGCCCATATTTAAATAATATAAACAATTATATGTGCACATGTTGAAATGACAATAAATGATCATACATAATGGCAAAATGAAAATGAAGAATGATTATACGCTTATAAAATTACCCTGGATTATCTCCACTGGTCAAGGCCAACAAAGTAATACAAGGATGTTTAAAACATTTATTTCTCCACTATCCCTTTTAATTCATTAAGGCAAAAGAGTTTTAAAAATTTACTATTGTTGAAGATCTTATATATAGTCAAAGATGGTACATGCATTTTCAGGAACTATTTGAGACTCATCTTTATAGTTTTGAAGAATTGTATACAAGAATTGTATGCACTCAATCCAATTCTAGTTGTAAGATTGCTGCATGCAATTAGTCCCATTTGAGTAAAATGTAAGATTACTGTACCACTGTAGTTTTAAAATATGCCTTACTGATATATGCCGTAAGAACATAAGAAGAGTCCTGATGGTTCAGGCCAAAGGCCCATCTAATCTAGCTTCCTGTATCTCACAGTGGCCCACCAGGTGCCTCAGGAAGCACATGAGACAACAAGATGCTTGCATCCTGTTGCCACTCCCTTGCACTTGGCATTCTGAAGTAGCCTACTATTAATGTAAGGAGGTTGCACAATCCATCATGGCCTAGAGCCCACGATGGACTTTTCCTCCAGAAAACTGTCCAGTCCCCTTTTAAAGGCATCTAGGCCAGATGCCATCACCACCTCCTGTGGCAAGGAGTTCCATAGCTTAATTATCCACTGGGTAAAAAAGTATTTCCTTTTATCTGTTTTAACTCTCTCAGTACTCAATTTCAGTGGATGTCCCCTGGTTCTGGTATTGTGAGAGAGGGAAAAGAACATTCCTCTATTGACTCTATTCCTCCCGTGCATAAATTTGTATGTCTCAATCATGTCCCCCTTCAGGCGCCTTTTTTCTAGGCTGAAGAGCCCCAAACGCTGTAGTCTTTCTTCATAAGGGAGGTGCCCCAGCCCCGTAATCATTTTTGTTGCTCTCTTCTGCACCTTTTCTAGCTCCACTATGTCTTTTTTGAGATGTTGTGACCAGAACAGTAAGAAAACTCTAGATGTGGCCTTACCATTGATTTGTACAATCTATATATATATAAAATTGGATGTTTGTGTGTATGTTCCACATTAGCTCTGGAATACCTGGAACGATTTACACCAAACTTGGTATGCATGTGCCTTGCGATCTGGAAAGAAATACTGCAGGGGTAAGACACCCCTAGCGCCCCTGGACAACTCCCATGGACAACTTTATGTTGCTTGCTCAAGGGTGGGTTCACCCAAGAATTTATTTATTCTTGCTCCTGGAGGTGAAACTAAAAATGTTGTTTATAATCAAGTTTTGAGTTAAATTAATATTATACTGACTTTGTAAAAGACTTAATAATTTTTATACTGTATTTACGCTTTTAATTACCTGTACATAAAATTACTTTGATTTTACACTATAGATAGAATTCATTCCTTTTCCTGTCTAATGGAAGCTTGGGATAAATAAATACCTGGGCAACGCCGGGTAAGGACCAGCTAGTCTATATATATATATAAAAAGGATGTGTGTGTGTGTTTGTATGTGTGTGTGTTCCACATTAGCTCTGGAACTCCTGGAGCGATTTACACCAAACTTGGTACGCATATGCCATGTGAACCCACCCTTGAGTAAGCAACATAAAGTTGTTCGTGGGAGAAACATGGCAATCTCAAATCTACTCCACAGTACTTAATAGACTGCCCCTGTGACTTGTTGATAGTGATCGAGAATGCAAGTCTCACTGGGAATTGCAATCTCTTAAAGTTAAAAGGAGATCCATCGGAATGAGTGTTATCCATGGGATAAAAACTGTTTCACCTTCTCCCTTTCTTGTTAAGATAGTCGCTTCAATTACATTACCCAGCATCTTCTTGACACACGGCCTTGTGCCGTTGCAAAGTTTTGACGGGTCGAGGTTCTGTAGTAAAATAATTGGAGATCCCACTTTAAGTAAAAGCCGATGTGGTGGCAATCCAGCCGGATCAAGTGAGTTTAGGAAGTCTGATGGGAAATTGAAGACCTCGTAGGCATCTACTACAGTATCGGTAGACTTGTATTCAGTGACTACGCCTGGTAACATGGCAAGTATTTGACTGGTGTCCAAGACCGGGGCCTAATGATTTCTAAAAATTTCCAGAAGGTTCTACAGAGTTCTATTCGTTCTATTCGACTACACTTGGGCTTCAATGTCATTGGGACTGTCACCAATCAGCTTAGTGACCCCGACAACTATGGATTTGACACTAATGTCAATCATTTTGGACATTTTATTTCTCACCCCTTCTCACCCCCCATGCCAATGGGGGCTGAACTTGGACTTAAATGGCATTGGGAGTGTCACCGTTCATCTCAGCAACCCCAAAAACTATGGATTCGATACCAATATCGGCCGTTTTCAACTATTTTTACATGTCACCCCCTTCCCACCCCCACCCCTAGGGGTGCGAGGGGTGTTGTACCCCCACAGTATTTCTAGAAGTGGGATGAGTTGTGAAATCTGAAATCAAATGGTGTCCTCTATGCCACCATCAGTGTGCTGTGGATATTCTATTTCCAAGCACTGTATCCTACACCCCTTCTCACCCCCCATGCTGAGGGGGGCTGAACTTGTACTTAAACGGCATCGGGAGTGTCACCATTCATCTCAGCGACCCCGAAAACTATGGATTCAACACTAATGTTGGCCGTTTTCGATAATGTTTATATGTCACCCCCTTCGCACCCCCGGCACTAGGGGTGTCTTCCCCCCCCCCCCGCAGTTTTTCTTTCCAGATCGTAAGGCATATGTGTACCAAGTTTGGTGTAAATTGCTCCAGGCATTCCAGAGTTATGCTGGAACATACATACACACATACGCAGACACATACGTCCAATTTTATATAGATAGATTTAAGATGGTTTACATAGGTGGGCTAATCTAAGCCACCATTTTTAAATGGGGTTGTTACAGTATGTTCCGTGGAAAAGACTCATAGAACCTACTTCCTGGTTCTAGAAGTAGGCAACCTCAGAATAAGAACATAAGAAGAGCCCTGCTGGATCAGGCCAAAGGCCCATCTAATTCAGCTTTCTATATCTCACGGTGGCCCACCACATGCCTCAGGGAGCACTCAAAACAACAAGAAACCTGCTTGCTGTTACCATTCCCTTGCACATGGCCCTCATAAGCCTGATCCAGATGGACTTTTGTTATGTTCTTAGTTTATTAATATAGGAGGGGACTGCATAGGTCAATGAGGAAACAAACTGTGTTTTGCAGTGCTCAGATAGCAGGACTTAGCAAAATAAAACTAAAAGCAGATGATTACAGGCAAACAGGCATAACTAGGGTGGAGCCTGAGGGACACCTGCCATGGGTACTACACCAAGGAAGGGCTCGTGACTGTCTCTCAGGCTCCAGTGTAGTTACAGGCACTAATGGCTTTGTGTGCCCCCACTCCTTCTCCTTGAAAGGGGAGCCTCCACAGGAGAAGGAACAAGTAGTGCAAGACTGCCGCAGAGAGCACTACTTCCTCCAAGGAAAACCCTAAATTGATGTCACGATGTCACATGACATCACTGCTCCAGGTGTAGTAGCAATGCATAATGCCTCTTTAAGCAAACCAAAGGCAACATACAATTCCCCTTTGCAACTCTCACTGTTCTTCCTCAGCCTTCTAGACAACATTATACCTCTCTGAGCTCTAGAAATGTAAGAACTTGACTACACACACAAGTGTTATTTGTGAGAAGCAATCTAGAACACACCCAAGCATTTTCTAGTATGACCTTAAGAAGCTAGATTCAATAATGTAGTTGTTCCATCCAATTGGATAGGTTACAGCATCCCTACCTGCACTCTGAGTCTGACCTAGTCAGATGTGCTTGGGTGCTGAATCAGGTGATGCATACCAAGCAGGTTGAGTTGGCTGGGGCTGTTGACCTGGCTGGACCCGATGAAGAAGACTGTGAACCCACAAAATGGTCTGTCTGCTTGGCCTTGTGTGCTTTCTGCAGTGCTGCTTATTTCAGTGCATATCAGACATATTTTCCCACATTGACCTTGCATTAGAACTTATCTTAAGGGAAATAAATGGGGAAAATAAACTGAGCATGGGGAGTTCATTCATTACAGAAAGATTCACTACTAATGGAGCAGCACATTGCCTGAAGTTCTCAGGCACAGGGGCCATTAGAATGTAATTGCAGTTTGTTGGACATAGTCATTTTCATCTCATTGGACAAGTGTGGCATGAGCAGAAACATACTCCATTTTGAGGATGGTGGTGGGTAACTGTGAGATCCAAGACTAAATGGGATCTTGGCATTATCCTACAAGGCTCTTCTTTTGAGAAGAGCAATCTGAAACATCAGAAAACATAATGTGATAGCTCTGGTTAATGATGCTATATTTTTAATGCAGTTATTGGTTTTGCTTGTGACTTGGAAAATATTATTATGAATATAGTGCTTTCTTGTTTCAATTTATTTTTGCCCAAAACACATGTATTAAACATACATTAGGCAACAAAGTATTCAATAAAATTAATTTGGGAGAAGTGTACAGTATGGTTAAAAAGATGGTCCTGATGTATCATCGTTATAAAAGCTGATATTATTGCCCAGTCCCCAGCATTTCAGAGATTTCTGGTAACTCTTCACAGTCTGCTGTATGTTTCACTATTTTAAATCTTGTATAACAGTACAGAGTGGACTATATGCAGCTGTCAAGGTCTCTGTCTCATAATCAACATAATCTGCAAAATAATGGATAAATGAGACAAATTATAAACATATTGACTACAAAAAATGTTAGAGATGGGATAATTAGAGAATATTTATTCATTCCTATTGTTGAATTGTTCCTGGAAAAAAATCCCTTTTGTTGTCATGTCATATATGAAAATATGTGTAACTGTTACTTAGAAATACCTGCCACAGCATGTATTCACAAACATTAAATATAATTTTCTACCTCTGTTAGCCTATAATTACCTGGAACACCTTACTCTCTTAAATGAGCATTCCTTGGGCAGGTATAAAAGGGACATCGATTGGAGATGCCACCTCCAAAGAAAGAGCTGAGAAAATACTGAAATGGTAATAATGGTAAATTATTTGTTATGTTTTTATCCTGCAAATTCTTTTGAAGAAGTCAGGATGGCATAATAGCATTAGCTCCTTCTGAGTTTGGAAAGCACTTCACCAGTATTATCTTGATGTTGCCCTTATAACAGCCCAGCAAGATCATATTATTGCAAGTTGTTGGATTTCTGCTACTATTGTTTCCCTTGTATTTAGAACCAACAACATGTTATACAATATTCAGAACTCTTATTATTAGCAGCACTGTATTAGTAGTAATAGTATTTTCCAAGTCACAAGTCCTCCTTGGAGGAAGGGAGGTATAAAAATGTGAAAAATAAACTTAGATGTGATAAATTGCTGTGCAGAGGGCTTACAAACTCAGCAGCAATACAAAAGAAAAGGAAGGTATGAAGAGGGTCACATAGTAACAAAGGACAAGTGGCAGCAGCAAGACCATCTGAGAGTTGGGTCAGAATGTGGTGTGTCATCTTCCTATCATACTCTGGCAACATCACAGAAAATACCAGTCAGGCCTGGCTTCACAACTAGAGAAGCTACCACTGACACTTGTTCTGTGTCCCCTTTGTTCTGACACATTTATTGCCACCAAGTGTATTTTTTCTTTGTTTTAACATTTTTGGCAGTAGTGGAGGAAGCGGATCTTTCAGCAACTGCCAATTTTTATCTTGGCATGCCTACAATGTCTAAGACTTACATTCTGCCTGTATCAATGTCTGTCTGACATTCTGCTTGCGATCCAAGACTGCATTCTGCCTGTAGGAGGGGTCTCCCAAGACAACTTTACTTGGAGAGCCCAAATTGCTTGGCAACTATTTTAGAGGAGGGGGGCATATTTCCCTTGCAGCCCCCAAAGAGACTGCATTAGCCAAGGCAACAGTAGGCTTATCGTCTAAGATTTAGGGGTTTTAGAGGGACAAAAAATCCTAACAGCCCAATCCTATGCAGCGCTGGTAGAGAGGCTGTCAGGCCTGTGCTGTATCCAATGCTGCAGTTGAGCCGGCAGGAGGTCTCCCCAGGGTAAGGGTGTTCTCCCATTTGTTCCCATGCAGCACCCCAGCATGCTCAATGGGGTTACTTGTATTGCCACTTATTGCCACTGTATTGCCACTTGAGGACATAGTAGTCCTCAAATACATGGGTGTTTAAAAAGGCAGACAAAGAAAGAGCAGCTTCTCACAGCTTCAAATTGCATTTTATAGCCCCCCCCCTTACAAACTGTGTTCAGTGGAGAATTTACTAGCAGGGGCCTAAAGCCTGTGTCAGGCAGAGATTGTGCAGAGCAGGCTGACCTGCATGGAGCAGCAGGTCAGGTGGGGAGCGAGTACAAGGAAAGCAAAGTAAAGAGAAAAGTTACGAATTTTAGATTTCAGACAAAAGAATTTACATAACAATATTTTAATATGGCTACACTTGGATCTGTGCCAATTATTTAGCTTTCTGCCTGTAAACGACCTTCCTGCCACCCTTACTTCTGTCATCTAGAGCAAACCTTATTTTTGCAAATCTTACTACACATTCTGCTGCATGTGTAGATTAGATCTAACTAGCTGTGTGTGACAAGTCAACTGATTATCAGCGCCTCATGTGGCAATACTTGTATACACACACCTGGAGAAAGAGAATTTTTCAGGCTACAGTGAATATAGGCTAAGCATAACTCAACACCTGCATAGGATGAGGTTAATTGCTTAGCTGTTTCAGAAGCCATGAGGTAAGAAAATGCTACATTTATGTGCAAGGGAACAATTTAGGTGGTAGTCATAATTTTCGTATTTCTCTCCTCCCCCTTCCTATTGGCTCAGCAATCCGACCCGCAGTAATCACCGTGTTATTATTTCCAGTGAGAGTACAGAGCAAACTTTCACTTTTGGTTACGTTCATGTCGTTCTCGCTATGTGTCAGCTCCAAGGAGGTTACTATAACCTCCTTGGTCAGCTCAGACACAGCCTCATTTCTCAACTGCTTTTTTTTAACCCATTTCACGCCTTCCGCATTCCGTCACTCCTGCCTACTCGCCCTCCCAGCCCTGGCCACTCCCTCTTTAGCCGTCACTTCTACTCCCTGTCTTTGAGGGCAGTGTGAAGTCAGCGCATGAGAGCTTCTCTAGCTGGTAGCGAGCATGCGCGAGGCGTTCCCAAAGGCGTACGCCCTGTCCCTCCTCCTCCTGGTGGCGAAACGGTGACGTGAAGCCCCGCCTCTCCATTGGCCAGTTCCAGCTTTCTATTCCAGAGTGTAGCGCGCGGTCGCGGAGAGAACTATGTTTGTGCCTTTGAGATGGCTCCGCGAGACTCCGCGTCACCTGCTGGTGTGCGAGCGAAGCCACGTGCGGCACGAGCGGTTCCGCCACGCGGCGCGCGTGCGGGACCACGCGTTCAATTGTCGAGTGAGTAAAAAGGAGGGCGCGTGGCTCCCAATCGCGTGGACCGGGGGGTGGGAGAGCCTGTAGCTCAGGGTGGACGCCTTCTTGAAATCAGTGGGAATCTCGCTAGTGGCTTCAGTTTCCCTGAAGGGATTCCGCCCTTCCTCAACATTGTACTTAAATTAGCAAATATTTTGTCTATCTGATGTTATCTACTGAATAGTTCCATCCCGTCTCTCTTGTATTACAAGAGCTCCCAACAGCATTTAACAGAAAAAAAAATCAACTAGGGCTCCATACAACTGAAAGGGAACACAACACTTGATCCACTGGGTACAGTTTTGATCTTGGGTACAGTTTGTAAAAAGGCAGTATGGATATGTTATAGGATGAGTAAAACAAAAGCTACGTGTGGCAACAGCCATAGCAAAAACCATAGCATCGAACATGTGAGCATATGGATGTTTGGGCTTCCAGGACAGCAGGGAGCAGAATCACTGTTGCTGTTTCAATCCTCTATCCCCCTTGTGTATTCTTGGGCACATCCTCAAAGTGCACATGCATGTTCATTAGAATCTCTAAAGGAACAAAACAATGACTAGACTAGGCAAGGTTATGGCAGATTTTATTTGTATTGTTTAAATACAGATTTGCTCCATGCACACACAAAGTAGGGGTTGGGGGTTGTCTTAATCCCCAGATCCCAAGGTGCTAAACCTTGCCCCTGCCTATGGTTTATCTCTTTTGCTTGCCCCTCCTTAGCATTTATCTTCTCTGGTAGATTAAATTACCAGAAATTAACGTGATTGGGAGAAGAGAGCTTCAGAAAGCAGCTTCTGGGGAAAGTTTTGTTCCCCTCACTCATTTACCAATTTTTGCTCTAAAAGTTAGACTCCCTTCTTCACCTACGTTTTTCTGTGTTACTGAGGCAGTCAGATATGTCACCATCATATTTAATTTGGCCGTACACATCAACAAACATACTGTAACTTGGATTTTGTGAGTAGCATTCAGAGCATCGCAGTCATGGAAGCTATACTGAGAGAAAACATCTTCCCCAATTCCAAGGTCCCTTGGAAAACTGCTGCAGTTCTCCTTTTTTCACAAACACGTTAAGGCATTGCCTGTCACAGTCACAAACATTAGGAGTGGTTCGTGTACAATAAATCAGCAATGGAACCAGTGACTTTTAATGCCTATGAATTTTACATATCATATTGTAATAATGATAGTGCGAGCCTCTAGGATATATTTGGACTTAGTATGGGGAATCTTGAGTTCTGTTATCTGTTCGGTCATAAAACTCAGTGGGTGGCCCAAGTCACAGTGTTGCCTATTGCACAGGGTACAGTATTTATTTGATTTTTAGAAAGAAGAATCCCAATGAAAGTTTACATAAACTACAGTATTAATACATTCTGCCCCTCCAACACATGGCATTTGTTCTGGAGTAATGTATCCTCAGCTGCCTCACCAAAACCTCTCCCCTAGGCCATTTCAGGTTGTTTCAGCTGATTCCCTCACCCTTCATCACATCAGGGATGTGGGTCCAATCCTATCCAACTTTTCAGCACTGACACAGCTGTAATTCAGCCCTGAGGAAAAGGAATGAATGTTCCCTTATCTTAAGGAGGCCTCTGTGTCTGCTCTCCCATGGCAGGATGCACACACCATTGACATAGCTGCATCAGTGCTGGCCCTAAACGTAATTCAGTTGGGGGGATCTGTTCTTTACTTTCTTCCACTCAGCAGTGAAAGTCTTTTCACTATATAAGAGAAGAAATAAACATATAGCAGCTGTATCTCTAGTCTTGTGAGATAGTAGCTGGATCATCTATTTTTCTGTAAAAAAAAAATTTGATTTCTCTGTGTGTCACTCTGACTTTCCAGAAGAATGGTAGGACACAAATTTTAATAACAAAATACTTGGGCAGAAACAGAAGAGAGGAATATCTTAACACAGCAGTTCCCAAATTCCTACTTGGACTTTTGGACTTTGGGATCGCTGTAAGTGCTGGCAGGGACTGTGGCAGGGGAGGGTGCCCGACAGTGCCATAGCATTCGCAGCGCTGCAGGTACCCAGGGGATTCCTACCTGAGCTAGGGGGTTGCACCGGCCTCTGGAAGGGTTTGGGAGGCCTGCAGCCTCCTCTGCGGGCCTCTGCAATGTAAAAAATTGCTCCAGTCGGGGATCAGAGCACACTCCCGTTTTTCGTTTGAAAACTGGAAGTGCGTGCTGATCCCTGATCGGAACTATTTTTAGCATCACAGAGGCAAGCCTCCTAAAACCTTCTAGAGGCCAGCACAACCCCCCAGTTCAGAAAGGAACCCCCTGGGTGCCCACAGCACCACTATTGTTGTGGCACCATTGGGCATCCATTACGGGGCTGCTCCCCTTAAGGGAGAATGGCCCAGTTACGGTTCCCAATGGTGGGTCAAGACCCACACTTTGGAAACCGCTGTCTTAACAGGTAATTAAACCAAAACAATTGTTGATGTTTAAATACTGGCTGCTTTGCTATTTGGATATTATTTCTTATAAAGCACCTTGCATTGTTTCATTTTAATGTACTGTAGCAGTGATCTTCAACCTTTTTTATGCCAGGACCCCAATAAACAATAACTAAAATATGAGACCTAGGATCCTATCTGCCCATCCTGGCCCCCATTGCAATCCACTCCCCACCCTGTAACACCTTCGCCAGCACTGCTCACTATAGCCAAATATGTTTGTTAGAGAGAGCAGAAAAACATTATCATGAAGCCTGGCACTAGTGAAAGTTATTTAGCACAAGTGCTAAGAACCTGAGCAATACTGGGACACCATCTCCTGGTGCTTGAAGGGGTACATCAGATGCCTCCCCCTTTACCTGGTTGTGCTGTAGTCCAGTAGTCCTCATATCAACCTTTTTTTATTCTTGTAAGTTGTCACAGCCCCACAACTGAGGTTTTGTGACCCCATTGGGGTCATCTTGACCCCATCTTGACCCTAAGGTTGAATAACACTGTACTAAAGGGAAGTACTGTAAGTTCTTTTTGATTATTTTGTACTTTAGCTATGACATGAGCTCATTTTATTAATGAGCAATACTTATTTTGTGTTCTGACTAGGTGTCCTTTTTAATCCCCGATTGTGGAATACCTCCTGAAGCACTAAAAAGTGCAGTTACAGATGCTGGCGAGTACTACCTGCTGAAGAATTTATCCCTTCATGAGTTAGTTACGCAGGAATTTATTAACAATTTTGTAAAAAAAGGTAAGATAATTGAAATAATTTAAGAGAGACTCTGGTCTCCATCATGTAATAAAGATCATCCGTAACTACGTTAAAGAAAAGAACCTTTTGGAACCTTTGGCTCTTGAACAATTGTGTAAGAGAAGAACCGTAATATAGAGTATTGGAGAGAAGCTGAATATTTTCTCTCACTGTTTGTTTTTACATTCTGTTTGGACATAAAAACGCTGACAGCCCTATTATATATAAATTTTGTGAATGGCCAGAACCTCAGAGACATATTAATAATTGCTGACCGTTATTTAAATGTGATTGTCAGTTTTGTGATAATTATTTTAAACCATATTAATGTTGACTGTTAAGAAGCTTTCACCTAGATATGAACACTTTTGTTTTGCACCAATGTAAATTTAGTCAAGTAGTAGTATACTAATTGAACAAACCTAGGTGTAGCTACTCAGAAGTAAGTCCCACTGTGTTAACTGGAATTTAAGAGGGTATAGGATTGCAGCCTTACAGCCAAACTACTCATTACATATAATGTGCATTTTGGTTCCTTAATGTCCTTTTTGACACAGTCCATGGTTTCTGTGACCAAACTTATGCAGTCCTGGTCTGCTTGCTAAACACCCTTCTCCCAATGAGTCAGAAATGCATGTTCGCAATTTGTTGTTGTGTCTCTTACTATCTCAAGGGTTTTGACACACCATGAGAGCAGGACACAATTCCCTGGCAAATAAGCAAAACATTGAGTACGAGTTATGTCATACATTCACCTGACTAACTAAACAGGTGAGCGTACAAGTCCTCAGGGCAAACTGCCCTTAAGAGTGTGCCACCACCTCTTCTAACAGCCAGTCCTCCAGCCAAGGAGAAGCTGAAGTCCAACAGGCTAACTTCCCAGCCCTTGCAAATTCTGAGCTCCCCCAAACTCCAGGGGCCTGAAGGCTCTGGTTTGCTTCCCAGTAGTAGAGAGAGGGATCCCATCCAACTTTCCAGGGTGTGCACTTCATTTTGCAGTGGGGGGGGGGCAGTAACGGAAGCAGTAAGGGAATGTTACTCATAGCCCGCATGTTGGACCACACCAATTTAGAGTGAAGTAGCAACTAAAGAAGTGCTTATTAGGGTCAGGAGGCTTATTTGTCTTTGTGTTTTAGGTTCGTGTTATGCACTTACATATAATACAAGGATTGACCAAGACAATTCTGCTGCTCTGCTTCCAACAGGTATGAAATAATGTTCAAGAGACACAGATTTTAAACATTATACATTTAAGGCAGTGTTTTCCAAACTGTAGCCCACCTGATTGTTGGCGGGTCGTGAAACTGAAACTGACAGGCTGATAGCTAACCAAGAAAGTGTATTGAGCTTATGGAAGGTTAGCTGCACATGCATGTTTACTTGCAGGTATGCAACCATGCTTAGAACATAAGAAGAGCCCCACTGGATCAGGCCAAAGGCCTACCTAGTCCAGCTTCCTGCATCTCACAGCGGCCCAACAGATGCCTCAGGGAATACACAAGACAACTAGATATGTGCATCTTGCTGCCACTCCCTTTCATCTGGCACTCTGAGGTAGCCTAACTCTAAAGTAAGGAGGTTGGACTAACCATCATGGCCTGTAGCCTGCAATGGACTTATCCTCCAGAAATCTGTCCAAGTAAAAAACATCTCGGCCAGATGCCCACACCACCTCCTGTGGCAAGGAGTTCCGCAGATTAATTACTGGCTGGGTAAAGAAGTATTTCCTTTTATCTGTTCTCACTCTCCCAACACTCAATTTTAGTGGATGTCCCCTGGTTCTAGTATTGTGAGAGAGGGAAAAGAACCTCCCTCTATCCACTTTATCCTGTGCATAATTTTGTATGTCTCAGTCAAGTCCCCCCTCAGGTGCCTTTTTTCTAGGCTGAAGAGCCCCAAACGCTGTAGCCTTTCCTCATATGGGAGGTGCCCCAGCCCTGTAATCATTTTGGTTGCTCTCTTCTGCACCTTCTCTAGTTCCCCTATGTCTTTTTTTAAGGTGTGGCGACCAGAACTGTACACAGTACTCCAGATGTGGCCTTAACATCGATTTGTATAATGCTGGCCGTTTTATTCTCAACCCCTTTTTAAATTATCCCAAGCATGGAATTGGCCTTCTTTACCGCTGCCACACATTGGGTCAACACTGTCATTGAGTTGTCTACTAGCACTCCAAGATCTCTCTCCTGATCTGTCATTGAAAGCTCAGAACCCATTAGCTTATAGTTGAAGTTTTGATTTTTTTGCCCCAATGTGCATCACTTTACACTTGCCTACATTGAAACGCATCTGCTATTTTGCTGCCCATTTAATTCCCCCAGTTTGGAGAGATCCCTCTGGAGCTCTTCACAATCCCTTCTGTTTTTCACCACCTGGAAAAGTTTTGTGTCATCCGCAAACTCGGCCTCCTCGCTGCTTATGCCTGTCTCCAGGTCATTTATGAACAAGTTGAAAAACATGGGTCCCAAGACGGATCCTTGGGGAACTCCGCTTTTCATCTCTCACCATTGTGAAAATTGCCCATTGACACCCACTCTTTGCTTCCTGCTCCCCAACCAGTTTTTAATCCATAAGAGAACCTGCCTTCTTATTCTGGGGCATGCCTTATTCTGACTGAAGTTTAACCAGTAGCCTTTGGTGAGGGACTGTGTTAAACGGTATAATATCCACAGGTTCACCCACATCCACATGCCGGTTAACCTTTTCGAAGAATTCTTAAAGGTTTGTGAGGCAAGACTTACTTGCTTCAGTCCTCGTCAAAAGGCAAGCTGAGAGGAACGTAATGCCATCAGAATGGTCCCAATCTGATTAATTCTGGCCCTTAAGAAACACTCTTATCCTCCCCCCTTTTTTTTGACAGGGAATGATTCTGCAGAATGCGTATTCAGATATGTGGACTTATGTGTGCAGGATTCAGGTCATGCCTTAAACACACCTGTTCCTCCAGCATGCAACGTCAGTCCTCAGCCAGTGTGGAAATGGATGACCACACACACACACACACAGAGCGAGAGAGAGCGCTGCAGTATAGCTTTTTTCAGCTACAGGCAGCTTTGTGTGATTTACTTGACTGAGTTTTACAAAACAAGACAGTACTATAGGTAGTGGGGGGGAAGAGCATGATCTATTCTGATGTACAGGGACGTCTCATTTAACTCATGTTTGATTGTAATTTTTTGGAAGAATACGCTTGTTTAATACCAAAATCTAATTATGCGTGAAAACTTTTAGAATAATGCAATCAAATGCAGTAAAAAATGTTTTAATTTGTGCCTTTGAGATATGCTCTGCTTTTCCAAAAAAAAAACATGGCCTTCCTATAAAGCAAGGGATATCTGCCATGCTAAACTATATTTAGCACTACAGGCATGCCCCAGTATCTGCTGGTGTTTCGTTCTGGACCCTCCTTGGATACCTGAAACTGTGGATACTGGGGACACTTTTTTAAAGATAGGGGAAACATTGGTGGTTTTGCTGCAACAAGATTAAAAAAAAGAGTTGTTTAATGTTCCCCTATCTTTTTAATAGGCTTATCCATGATATCCCTGGATAACTGAAACTGTGGATACCGAATCAGTGAATACCAGGGCATGCCTGTATATAAATGACCCTCAGAGAGCCACAGGTTCTCACATGCCCCCTTCTCCTCATCTTTCACTTGCGTACAAGGAAACTGAAAGATTTTGCTTTCTTTGTAGAACAAACTACAGTTCTGCATTATGTACAAAATCAGAATTGTAGTTTATCCTAACTTTGTTTTAAAACAAAGGAAGGCTCAAGCTGGGGTCTCCTTCTTTGTTAACCAACCAGTGTGAGAATAAAGCAGAGTTCTCCAAGTTTGTATGTAACATGGAACTGTGGTTTATTCTTCAGTTAAAGTGGAAGCTTTCATTCTCTTGAAGAAGGGAAGAGATGGTCTATGAGCTCATGGCTCTTTGAGGCTTGTTCCTGTTGCAGTAAACCATGTTTTAGCATCTTTGTCTGAAGCAGATGCATACTCATTTTGTGTAAGCTGCAAGCTACTCCATTTCTTGAAACATCTTTAGGATTGCAATGTTTAAAAAGTGTTTACAATAGAGTGAGGATCGGATGCACAGAAGCAATAGGTTCTGAAAAGAAGCTTCTGATGCTTTAATGATGATGATATCTGAGTGCTATATGTTCGTGCTGGTGGAACTGCTGAATGTTCATGAAGTCTATTACATGAAAATCATTGGAACCAAGGAATTTTAAATAGTTTATGGCTATGGTGCAAGTTTAAAGTCCTAATATTTGGAGTTAATTAACCTTTAATGAACTGTTAGAATTTTCTCACGATTATGCTTCAGGCCTATAAATAGATATTTCATTACTTTTTTGAACCAGTTTAGTTGATTCCTGGTTATCTTTTGGTAACAATAATTCATAACGAACTTTCTATAATTGGAATGGTCTATTTTGTGGTTTTGTTCATTATACTTGGCATTCAAAAGATTTAAAAGATAGTTATACAACATCACTTTTGTTCATAGGCAAACTAATTATATCAGTGGACAAGGATACTTATGAAGAACTGGGACTGCAAGGTCGTCCATCTCTGTATTCTGGTAAAAAGCCAATGAGATACAGTAAGTATTCTAATGAAAGGAATGTATATAAATATCAGTTTGCTGGGAGTTATTTAGTGGCTTGAATTTCTTGAAAATGCTGAGTTGGAAAGAGTAGAGAACAATTTTTCTGCTCTAAGGCTGGACACCCTGTCCTGTGTTTTCGGGATTTGGTGTTTGAAGAGGATTTTGAAATAGATTTAAGCTTTTGCAAATGAACCAGAAAAGCAGATCCTTTTATGGAACAGTTTTCTTTGCATGTAGCTGATGATGATATATATGTGCACCTGAATGTAAATGCATACCCTCACCACAATGCACATTGACCTGGTTGGATGTGTTTTTCAATGCAGATTGGAATATGCAATCCTCATCTGGAGTCAGTAGGTATTATGCAAACCTACAACTGAACTGAGGCAAATATTGGTTACGGTTTGTTTCTGGGCCTAATTCAAGTTGCTGTTTTTGAATGTTAAAGCCACATAGTATGTATTCCAAGTAGTGTCTGTTCCTGTCATAGGGCCTTAAGGGCCTTTCTCTGGGTTCCTTCTTCTAAGGAGACATTATTATTATCTACTGAGATAATAATTGTGCCTCCTTTTCTGGAGTTTTGGAATGCTCACCTGTAAGAAGTTGATACGTGTAAAATAAGAAAAATATACGTATTTATTCCACTGGGCATTTGGGAAAAATGTAACTCACTGTTTTGTAATTCTAAATTTTGTGTTTAGTTGTATTGGGTTTTCAGTCTTGGTTTAATTAATATTTTAAATTGTTGTAAACTGTTCTGCAAAAAACTTTATGTTGAAAGATGGTCTATAAATATTGTAAATGTAAAATTTTCAGTATCTTCATATTCGCAGTTATAGTTTAACATTGCAAAACACTGGTTAAGAAAGCCTGCTTTAATGATCCAGGTAATATAAGATTTATTAATATTATGTTCACATAAACAATATGTCATTTTTCCATTTAATAGTTATCACTATTGATTTGACTGATTCCGCCTTCAATCCTGATAGTAAGAAACATAAGAGAGTGATATGGGCCTTGAGAGAGAAAAAGCCACTAGAGTTTGATTTCTTACTGGCTTGGCACCACAAAGGTAATAATGGACAGACCATAAAAGAAAACTGTAGAGGAGATGAAATTAGATATTGTTGTAAAATCCACTTTTGCTGTTGCTAATTTGACGTTTTCATGTGTACCTTCAAGTGTCTATCTGTCTAAAGTGAATGCAAATAGGTACAGTCTGTGATAACATTTTCAAAAAGGTGTGCATTTAGCAAGACTTCAGAAGTCAATCCATGAAATTTACACCATTCCTAGGAAATTCTTCAGTGATAGGCTGGACAGAGGGGTCTGCAGGGCCCTCCCAGATTCTGGGGCATCCAGTGGTAAGAAACCCCAGCCCCAGTATGTGGCCCGAAGTGACGCGATGGTCTCTTTGCCATTTCCGAGCCCCCACCCCTTAAGGGGAAACAGACAAGGTTCTTCATGTTTGAAAATCACTGCTATACGTCCTTAAGTATGTCCAACTGTATTAATTTGAAGTAAGTCCAACTGTATTAATTCCAACTCTTGTGTAAATAAATGTGTATAAGATTGAAGTCACTCTGGTCCGAGGGAGACATTATTTCTTAAAAGCAAGATGGAGAAGTGGGTGGAAGCCACAAGATTTTGGGCATGCCATAGAATGAGGAACAGTTTGGTAGTACAGGCATGCCCCAGTATCCGCTGGTGTTTTTTTCCGGACACTCCCATGGACGCTTGAAACCATGGATACTGGGGGTGCCTTTTATTTTGAAAGATAAGGGAACATCAGTGGTTTTGCTGCAACAAGGTAAAAAAAATTGCTTAGTGTTCCCCTATCTTTTTAATAGGCATCCCAGTGTCCATGGTATCCGTGGATAACTGAAATTGTGGATACTGGATCAGTGGATACTGGGGCACGCCTGTACCTTTAATTTCAGTGCAGTAGGTTTTTCTATATTTACTACACTTTTATCCATTTGTTCTTCCATTGAGGGGACCCAAAGTAGCTGGGGACCCCAAGTTAAGCACAGCTATCCTTCTGCATTTTATAAAATTATTTAAAGAGCTAAAGTAGTTTGAAATGAAATGCTCCTTTTATTATAGTTATTTAAAAAAAATTGGTGGGGTTGATGTTTGTTTTTAAGGATCAGAAGAATCAACATTGATGTCCTACTTTTCCAAAAACCAAATACAGGCCCATCAGCCAAAAATAATATTCAGCACATTAAGAAATGTGCAGTGTCCAGTGCTGGAGTATAATAAACTGCAAGGAGAGCCAGAATCAGCATGCAGTGCACAAGAATTCTTTGAATGGCTAGGTGCCATTCTCAACCATGTTGACTTGTAAGTATGCTATTAGGTTGCTTTAAAAGTTACCTGAATTTGAATATCACTATCTTGTACATATCCCATAGGGCATAATGTTACATATCCCAATCATTTCAGCAGGACTTGTGTAGGAGAACTTTCCAGTGGGTTGTGCCCCCAAAAGGGACACATGCTTACTGCTTTACTGAATGAGATGCCTGATGCACAGAGTTTTAGAACAGTACAGTACATCTTATTTTGCCATAAGTAAAATGAAATAAAAATTAAAATTTTTATTGCTGAGTGTCTTATTTGCTGTTATCTCTTTGCAGAGACAATATATCGTCTAATTTCTTATCAACTTATTCATGCCCTCAGCCAAACACAGTAGTAGAACAAGCTTTGCTATGTACAATAACTGGCTTTATAATTCCAGAGAAGATAATACAGTTATTGGAACAAATATGGTAAGCACTTGGTTGTATTCAAACTGTTGGCTAATATAAGTGTAATTGTATCCTTGACCTAGTTAGCACTTTATAACCCTATCTGAAATTGTACAAATCAGAAGTAAAGCATGCAAAATTGTATAATATGTTTGAACAATTTCTGTTTGAGAACTTTGCAGGGTATGGAACACTTTTCAGCTCCTGGATTGAGTATTATTATGTGTATACAGTTGGACCTCAGTATCCGCGGGGGTTCTTTTCCCGGACCCGCTGCAAGTAATGAGATCCATGGGAGGACTCTCAGAGGACCTCCAGATAGTTGCGTCCAGAGGTGTTCTGAGGCTTCATGAGATTTACTACTATCAAAAGATTTCCCAAATTCCTCAGAAAGCCACTTCCAGTTTTGACTAGCAACCCTACATAGCTTTCTCCCCAGCATCTGCTGTGATTTAGATCTGCTGATGCCGGGGGTATCATACTATTAATATTAATATACTATTAATTTGTTATTCTTTTATTTGCAAAATTGCTTAAGCTAATAGCTGCTGCCACCAAAGCTTCAATAAGCTTTGATTCCCCTTTTAATATAGTTCAGTTTATGTGAATATTAAATAGTTGCTCTTATCTAAA
This sequence comes from Lerista edwardsae, assembly GCA_029204185.1. Lineage (NCBI taxonomy): Eukaryota > Metazoa > Chordata > Lepidosauria > Squamata > Scincidae > Lerista > Lerista edwardsae. Next base: position 16,807,776 of record JAJKFI010000019.1, read on the forward strand.
ATAAGTCAAGTTATTCATTTGTAAATGATACAAGGGAAAGATTTAGGGCTCAGTCCTATCTGACTTTCCAGTGCCAATGCAGCCAAGCCAATGGGCCGTGCACTGCATCTTGCCGCCTCATGAAGGCCTACTCAAGGTAATGGAACGTTTGTTTCCTTACCTCAGGACTGCATTGCGGCTGCATCACCACTGGAAAGTTGAATGGGATTGGGCCCTCAATCATATACTTAATTACTTCATTGATATTGATGGGGATTTCAAAGTGCTTAGTTTGGGCATGGTAGTTCCTAAACCACTTAATGCCTCAGAAATCAGGTGATTTTTAAAAAAAATATTTTCTTTGTCCTATATCCAAAGGTGTTTCTTCCACTTGCACAAGGAAGAAGTGTGGATTTTGCCAATCTCTCTTCCCCTTTGCAGTTTCCTATACCCGCCAAATATATGCTCCTGAGGATCCCCCAACTGAAAATGATAAAACTCTAAACTTCCCTGTTCCACAAACGAAACTTCTACTGTGACCAGATCACTTTGGGATACAACCTTGACCTTTTCTCCCTACACCTTATGCAGTTACTGTGCTAGAATATTTTTAAACTGAATTACTGCATTGGTAATTTTATAGTTAGTTAGAACATATGAAGGATCAAAGGTAAATCAGGAAATTACAATTTCTTGTGCATTTCTTTGAAAATGGTGTATGTGTTTTAATGAAGTAAAATAACTACTGAAGTACTATATAAATTCATCACAGTAAGAATTATGTTCATTGAGTAGGAGTTTATAAACTTTGGCGACTTCTATCTCTACTGTTCTGTTTAAAAACAATGACTTGTATTTGTTAGCTGGAGAACTTCTTTTGTATGTGGCAAATAGTAGCCAAAATTCCATACGTTCTCTCTTTTCAGTGTGTTCAAATGGTGAGAGTTTATTTATTTATTTAATTTATACCCCGCCTTTCTGCCTATAGTCACACAAGGTGGCTTACAACAGAAACAGTAATACAATAAAATTCACAACATTAAAAAGCAGTAATTTAAAAACAATATTAAAACTATTAAAATTTAAAACAACAACAAGCTCCATGGATCATAAAATATAAGCAGGAGTATAAAAACCAGCCAGCCTGTCAACAATTAAAAGCTTTTCGAAATAAAAAGGTCTTCATCCCCCGCCGGAATGTTGCCAAAGAGGGAGCAGTTCTCAATTCTAAGGGGAGGGTATTCCAAAGTTGGGGGGCCACCACCGAGAAGGCCCTATTCCTGGCCACCGTCGCTCTGACCGCTCCTGGTGGCGGCACAGTCAAAAGGGGCCCCCCCAGATGATCTGACAGTACGGGCAGGATTATATGGGAGGAGGCGGTCCCTCAAATGCCCCAGACCCGAGCAGTAAAGGGCTTTAAACATCAAAACTAGCACCTTGAATTGGGCCCGGAACAGAACCGGCAGCCAGTGTAGCCGCCGAAGCAGCGGCTCGATAGAGTCAAACCGATGTGCCCCAGTGACCACCCGAGCCGCCGTGTTCTGTACTAGTTGTAATTTCCAGACCGTCTTCAAAGGGAGCCCCACGTAGAGCGCATTGCAATAATCTAATCTAGATGTCACTAGGGTGTGGGTCACTGTGGCCAGGTCCACGCAGCTCAGGTACGGTAACAGCTGGCGAATCAGCTGAAGCTGAGCAAAGGCTCCCCTGGCCACCACCGCCACCTGGGAATCCAGGTGCAGCTGTGGATCCAGGAGAACCCCCAAGCTGCGGACCTGCTCCTTCAGAAGGAGTGCAACCCCATTCAGAGCAGGACGATAGTCCAATACCCGAGCTGTGGATTTCCGAACCAAGGGCACCTCTGTCTTATCCGGATTTAATTTCAGCTTGTTCGCCCACATCCAGCCCCCAACTGCCTCCAGACAGCGATCCAGGACCTCAACTGCCTCCTCAGAATCAGAGGAGAGGTCCTAAGAGGTCGGGGTCGACCACTCCTAAGAGGTTGGGGGGCCGAACAAGCGTCCCCCAGCACCACCTTTTGGGATCTGTCGGCTAAGAAGGAGCGGAACCACTTCAAAACAGTGCCTCCAAGCCCCAACCCGGCCAGCCAATCCAGAAGGACACCACGGTTGATGGTGTCGAAAGCCGCTGAGAGGTCCAGCAGGACTAACAGGGACTCACTCCCCCTGTCCATTCCCTGGCGAAGGTCATCCACCAAGGCGACCAAGGCAGTCTCCGTCCCAAACCCCGGCCTGAAGCCAGATTGGAATGGGTCTAGATAATCCGTTTCCTCCAGTACCCTCTGAAGCTGGGATGCCACCACCCGCTCAATCACCTTGCCCAGAAATGGGATATTCAAGACTGGCCGAAAGTTGTTTAAATTAGTGGGATCCAGGGAGGGTTTTTTCAGGAGGGGGCGAACCATCGCCTGCTTCAAAGCAGGCGGGAGCTCCCCCTCCCTCAGAGATGAATTAACCACCCTCCCTGTCCACTCAGCCAGCCCTTCCCGGGCAGCTCTAATTAGCCATGCTGGGCAAGGGTCAAGCGGGCAAGCAGCAGGTCTCACACTCCAGAGAATCCTGTCCACATCCTCAGGTTCTACAAGCTGGAAAGAATCCCAAATAGTAGGATAGACAGGTTCCCCGGTGACATCACTAGATATGTCCACAGTGGCGTCCAAGTCGTGCCGAATCTGATCGACCTTCTCTGCAAAATGTTTTGCTAACTTGTCACAGCGAGCCTCCGTGTGCTCCTCCCCTCCAGTAGGGGGGGGCCAGATGTAAAAGGCTACAGACCACACGAAAGAGCTCAGCTGGATGGTTCTCTGCAGATGCGATGGTGGCAGAGAAGTGCGCCCTCTTGGCTGCCACCACCGCCCTAGAATAAACTCTTAACTGGGCCCGAGCCTGTGTATGGTCAGATTTGGCACCAGTCTTTCGCCACTGACTCTCTAGACGCCTGCCCTGCCACTTCATCATTTGTAGCTCCTCAGAAAACCAAGGAGCTGCTCTGACTCTGCGACTGGGCAGGGGATGCTCGAGAGCGATCTCATCCAGGGCCCTGGCCATCTCCCTATTCCGGAGGTCGACCAGGGCACCGGGTGGGTCTCCAGCTCTGGCAACAGGAAAGTCCCCCAGAGCCATCAGGAATCCATTTGGATCCATCAGCCTCTGAGGGCGGATCATAGAATGCGATCTCCCACCATTGCGGAGGTGAGAGGCTGCAACAAGCCTAAATCCCACCAGAAAATGATCTGTCCATGACAAAGGAGTGATCTTAATCTCCTCCACCTCCAGATCATCACCAACCTGCCCAGCTGTAAACACCAGGTCCAGCGTGTGTTCTGCATCATGCGTTGGGGCAGATATTCTTTGAGACAGTCCCATGGTTGCCATGGAGGCCATGAAATGAGCTGCAGCTGTTCCCGGGGCCTCGGCATGAACATTAAAGTCCCCCAACACCAATAGGCGGGGGGACTCAAACACCACGCTCGAGACCAACTGCGTCAGCTCAGGCAGGGAGACTGCTGGGCAGCAAGGCGGGCGGTACACCAACAGAATCCCTATTCTGCCTCGCCCCTCCAACACAACATGAAGGCACTCAAACCTGGTGGACCGCTGAACAGGGTAACTGGTGAGACAGATGGAATCCCGGTAGACCATTGCAACCCCGCCTCTCCGCCCCTGTAGTCGTGGCTGTTGCAGTACCCGGAAACCTGGCGGACAAATCTGGGAAAGACTGACCCCTCCCAACTCACCCAGCCAGGTCTCCGTGATACATACCAGGTCGGCCTTCTCCTCCAGGATTAAATCCTGGATTAAACAGATCTTATTATTTACCGACCTGGCATTTGGAAGCAGTAGTTTCAGACTCAGGGGACTGTTGCCAAGAGTGCCAAAGGTCAGAGGGATGAGAGGAGGGCCAGAAAGAGGGACAATCTGTCTACGACTCCTCCTGTAACATCTGGGCCAACCCCCCACCGCCATACCTTCCGTGACCCATAACTCTACTGATGGTGTGTACTGGTCTAAGACTGTAATACATTCATTCATTCATTCATTCTACTGATGGTGGCCTCCCTCCCCTCCCCTGAGCTCCCTTGAGACGTCAGGCACATAGTTCCGGCAGGACTGACGTACAAGCCAACAACAGCAACACAGATACAAAACTAAAACACACTCACACACACTCACAACAACCCCCCACTGCAGCAACCCTCACCCCCCTTACACCGAGGCTTGGGTCGCTGCAGGCCTCTGCCTCTCTCTCTCACCAAGGCAGAAGTAATCTTACTCCGTCCCTCCCTGCCCCCCCTCTCACAGAGGCAGGTACAACCTTCAACCCTCTTGGCCTGACTCTCATTCAGGCCAGGAAATCGCATTCACACTATCACTCACTCAACTTAAAAAGGCTGGTGTTGGCTTGTTGACAGGCTCCTAGGCTCCAGAAATAAGGAGCAAGGGTGTGGCGGGCGCTAATGATCCCGGGGGGGGGGGGCTGGGTGGATGGCAGAAGCAGGTGTTCCAGGCTCCACTCCATGGGCAAAGAGCCCTTTGGCTCTTGCCCTTCGGCACACACCAAAGGCTCGCGCCTCTGGCAAACCAGAGGGCTTAAGATGTTTCACCATCCTGCAGAAGAGCCAAAATGGAGCTGGGTAAGCCACAAAGCAGGTGCCAATCAGCCAAACTCCACCACACTCCTACAGGCCGGAACTCTGCACCACTAAACTTCCACTCAAGTTGGCTATTGCATGAATGGGTCTTTGGCCATAATTGTATGCTCATACACTTTACTGGAGAGGTCCATTGCTTGGTAAATAAACATAAGATCAGGGCTTTTTGTTAAGTAGTTGTGATATAACTACTGATAGAATGTAGGCTTTGATGATTGATGAGGCTTTTCTGTCTCTTTCAACAGCTACTATTTTGAAGAACCAAAACTAGCTCACTGGATATCTCTGATTGTGCATGGATTTGCTGACAGCCCTGTTTCCTGGAGGGAAAGTGAGCATGGTTTCCTAAAAGGGGGAGAGAATTTATACAACTTCGTTATTTTTAGGAGTCTAGACTACTGGCTTCAAATGGCAGTTGGAGCATATGATGACTGTCCTTAAGCCAAGACTCTTGAAAGCATCCAAGGTGGTGATGTTGAATAGACATTCCTATAAAATGATAAACAAAGTTTTGTGATATTTTTTACCTACCTGTCTTAACTTGGAAAGGGAGAAATGTCTTCCATAATTTTTAAACTGTTCTGAAAGGAGTGCGTGTCTGTGTTTCTGACCTTTTAGGTGTCGTCCTCAAATAAATTTATGGGGAAGGGTAGGAAAAAAAGATTACAAGTACTGACCATGTGCAACATGAAAAATGGAAATACAGATACCAGTGGAACCCTTGAGAGAAGTTCTCTCCATCAAGAATCTGCAAATAGTTAAAAACAGCAACTAAATAATTGTAAAAAAAAAAAGTCAATATCTTAAATAGCACGTGTCAAAATCCTAATGTTTTCTTTGTATGTGATCTGTAATGGGGTAGAGGAGACAGCTTGAAAAATCATATTAGAAAGCGAACATGAAGGACAAATTTGTCCAGTTGTTTTTTGTTTTCATCCAGGCCTCTAGTTGGAGCAAACTTATAGTTTGAGCCTTACTGTGTTACTTGGAAGTAAATGCTGGTGGTTTCTACAGTACTTCAAAGTACGTATGAAGCTAAACTAGCTAGTTCTACTTCTCATTTCTTTCTATAACATATACATGTCCTGGTGTTCTGTGTTTTTTAAATTCCTATTACCCATAATAGGGTATTTCTGGTGGGGTTGGGGAGAGATGAGGAAGTACTGAATGTTGTGAGGAGGTATTGAACAAAGATAAGTATTTCCAGCAGTAGCCACTGTACATTTGTACAAAATCTATAAGACGGATAGGCAATTTTGTTTTGTTAAAATGCATCCAGATAGCCGCCTATGAAGTAAGGTCTATCAAAAGTGAAGTTCACTTCTTGTTGAGGTATGTGGTAAAAAAAAATTCATTTCATTGTAATTATTAAAGTGCTTTTTAAAAGGTGCAGCACATTAACAAAGGGTTAGTAATTGAAAGCATAAATGTGGATTGATTCAGATTTTATCTGCAGAGGGAAGTTGTATAACTCTTTCCTCCTTGTCTTGGTCCCAGTTCCAATTGTATCCGTTTACAGCTGCCACTCACCCCGAAGAGGAATGTTTTTGCTCGCACCAATGAGATTTTCTGGGACAAACAGCAAGTGCTGTGGAGATTTCTAGGGCAATTGTGGAGGCAAAGGATAAAAAAACTAAAGCCCTGCTACTGTTGCTTAATCGTGAACAGACTATAAAAAGAGCTCAGCTGGATTAGTTCAGAGGCTAATCTAGTCCAGAATCATGTCTCCCAAAAGGGGCTACCAGTTACTTCTGGGAAACCCACAAGCAGGAAAGAAAGGCATAGCTGTCTCGTGCTGTAGTTTCCACAACAGATATTTGGAGGCACACTGCCTCTGATCTGGGAGGTAACACATAGCTATCATGACTTGCAGAATTGTCCTCTTTGAATTCTAACCCCATCCTAATTTCTGGCCATCATCTCATCTTGTGGTAGTAAATTTCATTTATTTATGTCTGTGTAGTTGCTATTAGATCCTTTCATGGATCACTGCCTTGTCGTGGCGAAGGGGCTTGAGT